>OX381709.1:67212854-67438558 GCA_947462335.1 Harmothoe impar
GCATTTGTTTGATCCCCAATCACCCATAAATAGCACAGACTGGTCAATCCTATCGTAAATAAGGTGCTAGGTGGGAAAATACCGACCTTTGGTGGGCTGCACTGTGGTTAGACTTGTCCTAATACTATGGGTAATTGTCCATAGGACCGAGTCATTTATTGCCAGCTGGGGGGCCTGGTGGATACCGGGGTGGGGGTCATAATGAAAAACAGGCCCTCCAAGTGGGTGGGGGAGGGGCTATGCAAGCTTCAACAGGAACATGCAACCTTTTTGGTCGGGGGGGCATTTCTCAAAATCCAAACATAGGAAGGGGGTCAAGATTTTATGGTGGTCTAATTGGTGGGGGGGGGGGGCTCAGAAAAAAATCTTGTTTTGGGAAAACAACCAAGCCCCCCCCCCCCCGGCTAGTAATATATGACTCTGCCCATAAAGACCTAGCTTAGGTGAGGCCCTCTAGGGTTGTAAAGGTAAGGATCTTTGTGGGTGGGAGGTGCATAACACAACCTGTGGGCGGGGCCTGGTGTCTGTCAATCATAGCAAGATGGATGCACTCTGGCAGGGACAGACCCCCTTTAATGCAGGACTATTGAGGTCTCACTCTACTAGACACCAATTCCACAAGTCCTACATTTCCCTACTACTAGGTACCTGGTAGGATATATCAAGTAGTGCATTGTACCATCATAATCATACACATCATGTACATTATTGCAACTGTACGGTATAAATGTCTTGACCAAAGCACATTCACTTGTACCAATATCAATAACCGTCTTACTGTCCATTTCTCTTTCACCCCGTGACCAGCTCTCGTTGAGTAAGATGTTCCGGGATATCTTTGACTTTCTGATCGTGTTCCTGATTGTGCTGGTGTCCTTTGCTACTGGTATCCACAAGTTGTACAACTACTACCGCGGTCAGGTGCGCCGACTGGACGGGGAGACGACCACGCAGAGCGAGGCATTCGTCACGTTAGTACTCCCCACCCCCCTTTCACAAAATCTGCAACTTACTAAACTGCCTAAAATTATACACTTACTAACTGGGTAAAATATTGAGCACTTGGAATATGTGTATCCCAACCAACTGATTAAATCTGTTATATCTTGTAAATGGTAGATTCTTTTGAGTTTTTTTTACTTCCAACATTTTATTAGCAGTTCTAAAATATGGATACTCTACAACAAAATTTGTAACTGAAGTTGTCATAAGTGCACATTTTCTCCCATCATCAGTTTAAGGTCCACAATGCAGAACCTGTTCTGGGCCCTGTACGGCTACTCACCACCGCAGTTTGCAGACGTGGTCGTGTCGGAACAAACCTATGAGTACAACAACGAGACGATCGTCATGGTCAACAAACACAAGTTCACTGAGGTCATGGGCCACGTACTGTTTGGGGTTTATAACGTTGTGGCCATCATCATTCTGCTCAACCTCCTGATTGCTATAATGTCCACATCCTACATCATAGTGCAGGTAAGTAGTTGTATGGAGGAAATAGTGTATTTATTAAGGGAACTGACATTTTCCTCATTGTCCTCCTTAGATAGTCAACCATTCAGCCTTCACTATAAATTGCAGTCAGCATTCTATTTTAAGTAAAATTCATGTTTAACATGATGAATCATAAATTCACATCACATCCTGGAGTAGGTTTTTTTTCTGACGGCACAGAAATTGAACTTTCTCTTCTATCGCTCTTCCCTATAGGTGTGGTGGAACACATTTAAAACATAAGCAATTGTTCGGCATCATTAAAGCCTCAACAATGTTGACTTAAAACTGAAGCCATTTTATATGCAGAGTTTATGAAAACTAACTCCAAACGGCACAACAATCAGATAATAGAAATAGATTATAAGTGGTGAATGCATCATATTTCCTTTGATATTCCCCCTGCCATTGTCCATCCATTTTGTAGTTAAAGTCATGTGCATTGTAAGGTGTTGCATGTACTATGTTTTGTACCCCATGGAGATTACAAAAGAATATAATATTATCTTGCATCAGACCAAATCTTTGAAATTCTAACACATCACACTTTCCTCCTTTCTGTGACCTTTGTTGGATTATCAATGAAACAAAGGGCTTGTTTTTCTCTGTCTTGTCTATGTGTCTCCCTCTAATTCACCTTGTTCCCCCCACCTATTGCCCATGCTGGCCCCACCTCGCGACACCACAGGAGAACGCTGACGAGGAGTGGAAGTTTGCCCGGACCAGTGTGTGGATGATGTTCTTTGAGGACGGCGGTACGCTGCCCCCGCCGTACAACCTGGTGCCGACCCCCAAGACGGTCTGGTACAGGCTGGTGTGGGTCTACCACAGGCTGACGGGGCGGGCACCGGCCAGGTGCTCACTGCAGGTGAGTAGGGGATGGGGATGGGGATGGGCAGAATGGGGGTGGTGAAGTACGCTGGTTATGGTGGGAATGGTTAGGGTAGAGCAAGGTAGGCTAAGTTCGGGGTAAGTATGGTATGGTTTGTAGAGATAATGAAGGGCGGTGAAAGAAGCTTGTGTTATTGTATAAGTTGACAATCACGGAAATGATCTTTCCATAAATATCAGGTTGCATTCATTGATGAACCTTCATTAATGAACATGATGAACCCTAAGCGATCATGTGACTATTCTTAAACAAGTTAGACATTTTAACACTTCTGTATTATGGCTTAAATTAAGTTTCTCGGTTTATCTTTTACCAGAACTGCTGCTATTATGACGAGAAAACGTTACCACTCTACACTAAGCGGGAATATGAGGTAGGCCATTACAAATGAAGTAATTTTTTAACTGTATTCATTTCTGCTGATTGGGGGGAGCTGGTGAATTCCTCGCCAGGACTTCATTCCTGCATTACAATGACAAATTGTAGAATTTTAACTTTTAAAAATTGGTGTGTCAGTTTGTCCATATAGACTAACCACACACCCGCTCCACTAACAGAAGTCGATGTGTCAGTTGGTACATATAGACACCATACTGTACTAACCACACACCCCTCCACTTACAGAAGTTGATGTGTCAGTTGGTACATATAGACACCATACTGTACTAACCACACACCTCCCTCCACTTACAGAAGTTGATGTGTCAGTTGGTACATATAGACACCATACTGTACTAACCACACACCACCCCTCCACTTACAGAAGTTGATGTGTCAGTTGGTACATATAGACACCATACTGTACTAACCACACACACCCTCCACTTACAGAAGTTGATGTGTCAGTTGGTACATATAGACACCATACTGTACTAACCACACACACCCTCCACTTACAGAAGTTGATGTGTCAGTTGGTACATATAGACACCATACTGTACTATCCACACCTCCCTCCACTTACAGAAGTTGATGTGCCAGTTGGTACATATAGACACCATACTGTACTAACCACACACCCCTCCACTTACAGAAGTTGATGTGTCAGTTGGTACATATAGACACCATACTGTACTAACCACACACCCCTCCACTTACAGAAGTTGATGTGTCAGTTGGTGCATATAGACACCATACTGTACTAACCACACACCTCCCTCCACTTACAGAAGTTGATGTGTCAGTTGGTACATATAGACACCATACTGTACTAACCACACACCTCCCTCCACTTACAGAAGTTGATGTGTCAGTTGGTACATATAGACACCATACTAACCACACACCCTTCCACTTACAGAAGTTGATGTGTCAGTTGGTACATATAGACACCATACTGTACTAACCACACACCTCCCTCCACTTACAGAAGTTGATGTGTCAGTTGGTACATATAGACACCATACTGTACTAACCACACACCCCCATCACTTACAGAAGTTGATGTGTCAGTTGGTACATATAGACACCATTCTGTACTAACCACACACCCCCTCCACTTACAGAAGTTGATGTGTCAGTTGGTACATATAGACACCATACTGTACTAACCACACACCCCCTCCACTTACAGAAGTTGATGTGTCAGTTGGTACATATAGACACCATACTGTACTAACCACACACCCCTCCACTTACAGAAGTTGATGTGTCAGTTGGTACATATAGACACCATACTGTACTAACCACACACCTCCCTCCACTTACAGAAGTTGATGTGTCAGTTGGTACATATAGACACCATACTGTACTAACCACACACCCCTCCACTTACAGAAGTTGATGTGTCAGTTGGTACATATAGACACCATACTGTACTAACCACACACCCCTCCACTTACAGAAGTTGATGTGTCAGTTGGTACATATAGACTAACCACACACACCCTCCACTTACAGAAGTTGATGTGTCAGTTGGTACATATAGACACCATACTAACCACACACCTCCCTCCACTTACAGAAGTTGATGTGTCAGTTGGCACATATAGACACCATACTGTACTAACCCGGTACTAACCACACACCACCCTCCACTTACAGAAGTTGATGTGTCAGTTGGTACAGCGCTACCTGCGCTACTACACCCAGATGCAGCTACGGGAGCGCCACCTGGGAGAGTCGGACCTCCAGTACCTTCTCCACGGCATCCCCACCAGACAGATGATGCCGCCCCCTCTCAACACCTCCAGTAGCTCCACCACCCAGGGGGAGGGGGCAGAGACCCAGGAGGAGGGCACAGAGCCGCCAACTGGAGGCTCCTTGTTTAGTCCCCTGTTGAGCGCCCCCAGCCGGGCGGGCAGGACAAATAAGCGTGTGTCATCCTCACTCATTGATGATGTATTTGAGTAGATTTATATCGAGTTGGTGCGGTTATTATTACTATGGAGGAACTGCTCATCGAGTATAAGGACTGGTACCAAAGTGTATTACTCAAGCCATCAATTTAATTTTGGGGTATGATATCTTTTTACAACGGAGAAAAGACAAGTAACAATATTTAGGCTGTGTCTCACGTCTCTGACCGGCTGCCGTCTCTGACCAGGTGTCAGAAAAAGGTGTTTTAAAAAGAATTATACTCATATATATAAGGATTTGGAAAAACGTGTTGACGGTTGTTATATAATCATAGTTATAATTATAACTAGCCTCCTGCTGCTAGTATTTTGACCTTATCAAGCCAAGCCGGTCAGAGACAGCACCTGGTCAGAGACGGCACCCGGTCAGAGACAAAAACATTGTCCCAAGGTCGTGAGACACAGCCTTTAACATTATTTACGATAGTCCCATGAATAAAAGCTGTAATATGTAAATTGATGGCTTTCTATATATAACATTAATGACGGTAAACTTTTCCCCTGATACATTAAGCTCACGGGTTTACATGTCGCTCCTGCGTATAGAAATACGCGATTGTGCCATTTATAATATCATACGTTGATCCCCACCCCTCAAATAACCATACATCGTCTTTCTAATCAAACATGTCATTCAACACATTTTCCATTTGTTAAGTTTCACATCCATGCATTTGTGTGTGTAAAGGAATTGTGTATATATGTATAGTTGCTCCAACCAAGTGCATTATTGATGTGATAAATTTGTGTACATGTATCTTGAATTCTCACAAGTATTTTGGTGGTGTACTCTGTATATAGTTTTAAATTCTAATCAAGGGATATTGAAATTACTGTGTTATCTGTAAAATATCTATTAACAATCAATTTTATTGTGTATATAATTACCCCATAATTATATAAGTATAATGCTACCGGTATGATTGGTCATAGTTGGTTATATATGTTTACTTAGGTTTATACTAAGCCTACCTGGCCTGCTGGCTCTGTATGCCCCAGGTCAGGGTCAAGGTTGTCCTTCTTCACTGGACCATGACCATCAAACAGGGATCCACACCTGTGTATTTTTACACATTCTTCGTCTCGAAGAGTTCTGCGGCCGCGGGATCAAATGGTTCCGTCTTTGGCCGCGGAGGAGACGGGGGCGCCACTGGTCTGTCGTCCGCTCGATTCGATTGACTTTTCTTCCGAAATAGGCCTGAAAGCGGACAATATGTCCGCAATTAATACTTCTAGAGGTATATTATTGACGTTAGCGTCAAATATTGACTGTTTAGCGCCTTATAGCGAAAAAGATTGTCGAAATGTAGCGCTCGGTTCCTCGCTGGCTCCCAGCATGCCCCATTCAAAATGGCCGCAGGGAGATGGCGAGGATCAACAAAGCGCTTCGCTGGAGTGGAATTTTGTCCATTCTGACCAAAATGTAGCCGGTGAGTCCGCAAATACTGTCGTTATCGCTTCTCCTTGTTCTTTTGTACCTGCGGGTGAAGTTGCGGACAGCTCAGTAGCTGGGTTAGTCCGCAATCGCCACATTTGTACTTTGTCTTCTGCTGGTCTGGCTGTAAACAACGCGGCCGGAGGCGAAATGTCGCCAGTTGACAATAACTATGTCGCATGTGTCGCTTCTGGGGTGATAGAGGCTCAATGTGGCGATGAAACTAACCTTGGTTATGATTCTATTAATCTTGTGGGCGGTCTAGACCCCCTACAGCGCTCTGCTCTCAATTACAGTACTGTAAGTTCACCCGACGAACATAAGTGTTCGCCCGGCGAACATGAATGTGTTGCCAGTTCACAAGCAAAGTGTGCACTCAGTGAGGTCCCTAGGGACAAACCATTGTTTAGCAAACCAAACTCTCCATGTGACTTAGTGTCATTCAGTGATATGTGTGCAGATGGCCTAGGCCTAGATGTTGATGACAGTGTTGATGAGCAGGACTTAGGTCCAGACTTTGTTACCCCTACTGGGAGGACTAGTGGTGATGCCCTAGGGCAGGTTCAAAACAGCTCTAGGGCTGTTACTGTAAATGTCAATCCAAATGATACTTTGCCCTTAGGGGTGAGAACTCTGGTAGCATGTGTGTGTATTGAAGACTGTGTAGTGGAAGTATTCAGTGATTGTGTATTGGGCACCTGTAGTTGTGTTCACATGATAGGCCCTGTAGTTTCCCAACTCAAGCCTTGTAGAGTAGCGGCTGAGTATGTCTTGTTCCCCAATGCCATGTGCTCTGAGGATGATTTTGTACTGAGGGGTATAAATACTGGTTTCCATATTGTGGATGATGTCTATATCCCGGGTTATGATCGATCCAATTATAGAAGTACTGTCAGTAGCGAGTTCAATGTCATGATGAGTGAACTTCTGGTTTCTGAGGTGAAGGCAGGCAAGATAACTAAGGCCGTTGGTGCACCTCAGTGCATCCACAGCATGGGAGCCATCAAGAAAAAAGATGGAGGCGTTAGGCCTATTACAGACTGCAAACGCCCACTTCACGCTAGCATCAACAACTTCATGTCCACCACTCGTCAAAAGTTCTCATACAAAGGGTTGGACTACATCATAGACATGCTACAGCCCAATGACTATTTAGCGGTCGTGGATTTAGCCAAGGCGTACCGATCAGTGAATATATTGCCTGACCATGTGACATATCAGGGCCTGCGTTGGGATTTCGGCGAGGGCCCGGAGGTCTTAGTGGACAGGTGCCTGTCATTCGGCTTAGCCTCAGCCCCTTGGCTCTTCACTCAGCTCGGTGACTTTGTGGTGCGGTGTCTCAACCGCCGTGGTGTAGACAGGATATCTAATTACATTGATGACTTTACGGTATTGGGTTTGTCCCAGCAAGACTGTGAGGTCAACATGAACATGCTCATTCTGGTGCTTAGGCGCCTCGGGTTCGACATCAAGTGGGAGAAGGTACTAGGCCCTTCCCAGATCCTGACTTGTCTGGGAATAGAGGTGAACAGTGTAGAAATGGAGTTGAGCCTCCCTGCGGAAAAGCTAGACAACTTGTATTCAACGATAAGTGACTTTCTGACAAAGACCAGTGCTTCGAAGTTGGAACTCCAACAGCTATCGGGCATCCTGGCACATTGTGCCACGGTGGTGCACGGGGGCAGGACCTTCTCCAGGAGAGTGATTAATCTGACCAATTCCCTGTCAGAACCCACCGACCGAGCAAGGCTGTCGCCCACGTTCAAGGCAGATCTGGAATGGTGGAGGTCATTCGCTAGTGTGTTCAATGGCAAGGCCCGGATACTCCAGCCCTCTAATCCAGTGGCCGAGATATTCTGCGACTCATCGTCACGGGGCTTTGGCTCTAGTCTCGGTTCGGACTGGTTGTATGGGGTCTGGCTAGACAAGTGGGCTAAGGATCTCCCCTTCTTCCCGGACCACTACTTCCCCCCACCTACATTTGACAATCTTCTGGAGAACATCAATGTCCAGGAGGTGTGGCCAGTGGTGATGGCCTTGGCTAGGTGGGGTCGCGCGCTCAATAACAATCACAGTGCGTACTCCATGACCGTAATTCCGAATTACGGTCATACAAGATGGCGGCTGCAAGTGAGTTCAGTCTATTTCTTCTCCAGCCTACTGTATGAAATGTATAACATATAGAAGGCTGCTTTTTGGCCAGGCTGTAGTTTATATGACAATGCTACTGACCCAAGACTCAGATCTTGTTCATATGTACTGGTTTATGCATAAATCAGCCATTTAGAGCTGGTGGGTATGACCGTAATTCAGTTTGCATCAAAACATGGTATGACCGTAATTCACCTCAGGTATGACCGTAATTCTGTCAGTTCATGGTCAGTTGAAGTCATATTTCTGGCTTTATAACGCCTTGTTCAGTGTTCCCATATATGAGACATGTGCCCAGGAGTAATAGGACATCTCCTCTCCCTATAAGTTTCAACCAAACATCCTTAGAGAACAAAATGCCAACCATGTGGTCAGGTATGACCGTAATTCACACAGTATGACCGTAATTCACACTTACAAATAGAGTATGACCGTAATTCAGTACCAATTTTCAGTCACACAACATTCCCATTACCTTCCTTCTGGCACTTGCCTGTATCTTTCAGGTAGAACAAATTTCCCCGATCTTGTGTACACACAGAAGGAACTAGAATGTTGTAGATGCAGGGAAAGATGGGAAAAAAAGGGAATCACAATACAATGTATCTTAAAATGGCCCCTATTCCCCAATGGTTACCAGAAACGCAACGCATGGCATCAGTAGAAAGAGTGTGACCATTGTCTATAACGTTATATCGTATAAACAGACATGTGCCCCTACATGGGTAAAATCGACACGGGCGACACGGCCCTTTAAAAAATCGACACAGGTGACACGGCACTTTTAAAAATCGACCTACATAAAAATTGATATGGCGACACAGCTGTTCTGCTAAAAATCGACACGGCGACACGGTCAAAATCGTGAGCACCCATGTAGAGGCACAGACATGGCACACTCTAATTAATTCTATTCTTTTCAAAATAACCCCATCATAATTCTTTTGTAGTAGGAGAGCATTCCACTGAATTACGGTCATACCTGCACACTGAATTACGGTCATGCTTTTTGATAGAATTACGGTCATACCTGACATTCTCATGACAGAATTACGGTCATACCATTGCCTGAATTACGGTCATACCATCCAGCTCTAAATGGCTGATTTATGCATAAACCAGTACATATGAACAAGATCTGAGTGTTGGGACAGTAGCATTGAAATATATACTACAGCCTGGCCAAAAAGCAGCCTTCTATATGTTATACATTTCATACAATGGACTGGAGAAGAAATAGACTGAACTCTACTGCAGCTGCCATCTTGTATGACCGTAATTCGGAATTACGGTCATGGAGTACGCACTGTGACAATACCATCTTGATCTGGTCTGACAACACTCAAGTTTGCCGTATGCTAGCAACGGGCAGGAGCAAGAATGTCATCGCAATGTCTCTGCTGCGTGAACTGTTCTGGATGTGTTTTGTGTTTAATATTAGAATTGTGTGTTGCTACCTTCGCTCCAAGGAGAATGTGGTAGCCGACTTCATTTCGAGGTTGTCCTACCCAGGTGTAGCCCAAATTGATCCCCCGTTCTCCCTCTGTTGTTACAGACCGACACCGGCTAGAAGCAGAGTTGGTGCGCCTCCAGGACATGGCACTGGCATCCGCCACGAAACTCACCAGGAAGTCACAGTGGAAACACTTCTATGAGTTCTGCGCGCGCTACGACCTGTCACCTATACCATGTGACTCAAAAACTTTGTGTCTCTATATCGCGCACATGTGCCGGAAGTTCAAATATTCTTCCATCACGCAGTATATCAGTGCAGAAGTATATCTGCAGAAGCTGCATGGCCTTGCCCCGGTATCGACCAAGGACTTTTCCGTGTCTCGCACCATGGCGGGGGCGCGGAGATCGTTGGGTGATATAGTCAAACAAGCTGTGCCTTTGTCTCCGAGGGATTTGTCTAGGATGTATAAGTTGCTAGACATGTCCTCGTCTCGCGATCTGTGCTGGTGGACTGCGGCCATTATGGCCTTCAGAGGACTGTTGAGGAAGGCCCATGTGACGGTGAGTGACCAGGCCATCCGGGTGTCTGACGTCACCTTCAAACCCTGGGGCGTCCTGCTGAGGTTGAGCAAAACCAAGACTATACAGTACGGGGAGAGATCATTGGAAATCCCCTTCAGCTATGCCCAAGACTCGATATTTTGTGTAGCTACCTACGTGAAGCATCTCATAGTAAGTCTTCATCTTCATTCGTCTGACTATTTGTTCCAGTATGGGACCGGCAATAGTCGCACACCGCAGACCTACGGTGCCTTTTCCGCACGACTGAAAAGTCTCAGCAGTCGTGTGGGCCTCAAGGATATCTCCAGTCATTCTCTGCGGAGAGGCGGGGCCTCCTTCCTATTCTCTATCGGTTTCACCCTGGTGGAGATCAAGTCCAGGGGAGACTGGAGGTCCCTCGCGGTGTTATTGTATCTGACAGACACTCTGGAGAGGAAGGTCTCCAAAGATAAAACTGTCGTCGACTTTCTAGCAGTTTCTAGATAATTCCTTACCCTATTTGTGTTTGGGTGTTGGGTGGTTAAATCTACCCAAATTGGTCAATCAATTATCTATTGTTGTTGTTTATCATCATCGTTTCAGTTAGGTCAGCTTTATTGTGTATATAATTACCCCATAATTATATAAGTATAATGCTACCGGTATGATTGGTCATAGTTGGTTATATATGTTTACTTAGGTTTATACTAAGCCTACCTGGCCTGCTGGCTCTGTATGCCCCAGGTCAGGGTCAAGGTTGTCCTTCTTCACTGGACCATGACCATCAAACAGGGATCCACACCTGTGTATTTTTTCTTTTTTTTTTCATTAATAAATAAGGGGTGGTTAAATCTACCCAAATTGGTCAATCAATTATCTATTGTTGTTGTTTATCATCATCGTTTCAGTTAGGTCAGCTTTATTTGATCAATTTAAAGTTTGTATTGCTATTGGAAACGGATGTACAGATTCTTGCACATTTATCACTTCTACATGAATTGTGATAGCTATTAAAGTCTTAACGACTGTGGTAATATCCGATGGAAACTAATGTCAGTTATGTCCCTCTTCAACTATTAAGGATATGAACGTGGGAGAATGCTTTCGTGATAAATGCTTTCAATGTTTCATAAATAAGGGGCTGTTATGGTAATGTAGAGTTGTCTGACAAAAACAGACACTGGTGATTTGTTTGTGCTGGGAACTAAAAACTATATGGGATTAAGAAACTGAATAAAGCACAGTGTGAGTGTCACAAATGGATGTGTATCGGCAGTTGTGTAGCGCGTGCACAGTGTGGCCCCCTGGTGCCCATCATATAAACCACTTTTTGTGAGGAACAGTTGAGCGCAGTGCTGCCATCTTAGGACTGTACGAGGAAACTAACCTGTGCCTATTCTCACAATTGGGACCTGATCCAAAGATTCCCCACATCACGGTTTACAAATTACCCCCGCCCACCTTTATCATTTATAGTAACGAATGAAGGAAAGAACTTTTCTTAAGTCCCTCAACCCCCAAACCTAATCATCACCCCTCTCCCCCCATGTTAAAGTTTATTATTATTCCATAATAACTATTTTCAGTTCCCACTAGATACACGCGCTACCAGTGAGTTAAAGCAGCAACTCGACCTCCTCAGACCTCCTCCAACTCTAGCATGAATTTAATATTTATAGGACCATCATTTGTTTTTCTTTAAGGCAGAGCAAGATAGCATAGCATATAAGGCCTTGTGGTGGAGGTTATATACAACAAATAAATAGGGAAGTATATTTAATGTATAATCTGCATGAATACACATGAAAACCCTAATGGTTGTGGATGGGAATAGTGCTCTCATTATGCATATAAATAGGAGCATAGTGAGAGGTAGTTCACCTCAAGCCCAATAGGAGGCAGCATTGAGTAGGTCGTTATCATCCGGTTTACAGTTGGTTGACTTTTATTTTCACAGGAGGTATTTCATCTATTTTCATATAGAAAGAAGCACCCATATTATTTGTAAATCAATGAGTCTGTGAAGATTGCTGACATGTTATAATCTAAAACTCGATGCTTGGAGCTCGAGTAGCTGCTTTAACATAGTAAGGACGGTATAGTGCTCTATTGATGAATTATGGTCATTTGATATATGAATGCAGCCCGGTCGAGTAACTTGTCATGGGCACGGGCAAGGCTACATTTATGCCGACCCTATGGGATTGACACCCTTCTGAAGGGTCAGCATGATGTACCGGTCAACACGGTGTTGGCAAGTAACTCGCGATAAAAACGAATTACAACAAATTAAAGCAACATATCGTCCTTAAAAGAGGTCAAGAAGTAAGTCAAGCAGCATGAGTCAAGTCCATAGCTCTTTATTCATGGCCCCCATAGTCCAGGTGTAGATGGGTTCAAAGCAGAGAGCGCTCTGCACACATCCCTTATAAACAGCCTCTACAGCAAGAAGCGTGGTCATCATAACAGAACCCAACAACCAGCTACTCTAACGGTCAAACACGGCTACTGCAAGCAGACAACACAACCAACAAGCACACCCTCAACACGCCGCACACTTTGACCCCTCATTGCAAAATAACAAGATGTTCAGATCAAAATATCAAATGCTTGATTCCATGATAGCACCATTCAACTCCCACTTCATCCTATGCTAATGATTACCATTTCTATCAAATGGGAAAGTAATGGAATGTACAACTGTAAGTAATGCCACAATAAATAAGGTTCTGCTCAGTTTGGGTTCGTTTTGAGTGGGTTCATAGTATACATGGGTACAATACTGGCGTCCACTACGTGGTTTACGAAGTTAACTGCTGGATTTGGTCCAATACATTTATAAAAGCACACGAAAAAAGATAGCCAAGCATGTGGAACATTTTGAGAGAGATTGGAAAATCGGATAAATGCCATAGACAATGAAAATTGATAATACATCAAAATTAACATTAATGAAGGCATTTTGATTTAATGAACTTATGTCATGACTGCCATAACAATAGAACGTGATATAAAAGACAGCTTTGTTAAGTTTATAATTCAATATCATCTCTTCCTTTCTTATAAACCATTGGTGTTTTTTATAATACAAAAAGAACCCAATGCATGGACTACATGTATATACACATGTATGAGATTAGCTTCTTCCGCAGTTCTAGTCTATAAACACACATAGCACATATCTAACAACACATACAATACATAATGTTATGCATGGTAGCTATATATTATGCGAGGTACAAAATATACAAATAATTACAATGCAATTCATCGTGTTTTACAAACACGGGGCAATAGCCTACTCTTTAGTTCATAACAATAGAGTAATATATTTTAAGCTGCTATGACTCCCATCACAGAATAAAAGCACTGTTAGATATATTGTGAGATTACTCTCAGACTTAAGAGATTACTCTTCGGAGAGTTTACAACTGAGATACATGTGGCCACAACAACACTAAGGACTGTCCTAGTCACCACTCACTGAGACTGACATTATCCACCTCACTACTTACTCTGTTCTCAGCCATTTATATATTAACAAAACACGTTTCTTTTATCATTACTGTGA
Organism: Harmothoe impar; assembly: GCA_947462335.1. NCBI lineage: Eukaryota > Metazoa > Annelida > Polychaeta > Phyllodocida > Polynoidae > Harmothoe > Harmothoe impar. Next base: position 67,226,753 of record OX381709.1, read on the forward strand.
GCACTTCCCAACATGAGAATCTATTGTTATGTGCGAGTGATACCAACAGGACCATTTTACTCATGAGCTGCTCTAGAAGAAGTATGGCAACACCATTATCTTGTATGATACCTGCCATACGGCCAACGTGTAACACTAGACAGAGATCATAGTCCTTTTCAACTATCCTGATAATAGTTCATACTCATGTTTTAACAGTTTGAAACAACATTTACGAAGCACCAATGTACTTCATATCAGTCACATGACTTCATGTCCATACTTTCTTGAAATATTTATCCATGCTCCTGTCACAGAATCTAGTGGTACTATCCATCTACAATGTATTGACACATTTATATGAACTAACGACCCAACATTGGTGCTAAATAGTTTTGCACCATGTCCTGTACCTACAAAACTAGATGATACTTCAATCATGTTTACGCCATAGTATAGAATGTATCAGATTAAACGTTCTGTATGAAGTAAAATGCACACTTTACCAAAACTTTGACTCAGATCAATCAGTATACCGGGGTATCAAAGTACTCATTATGTTAGTAGATCTTCAAGATTGGTGAAAACAAAGGTAAAAAGGCGTAATCTTGAGCTTGAGAAGCAATTAATATCAACACCTTGTGAATATAATATGTATCTGTCACAATACCTTCAATACATTCAAGCTTACCATGCCAACGATATGTCACAAAATGGACTAACTTAGTGCACATATGGTTTTGAGCAAGATTGAGATTTAAAAACCAATTCGACTCTTTTTGTCTTCAAGGGTTTCCTCCAGATGTCGCGATTATTTACACTACCGGGTTTTGTAATTGCCAAGTACCAAAGGGTGGTATGAGCCGATAATTTTTCAAGACCTTTTGTGTGAATGAGTTTCTCCGCAACCAGTTTTCACCTCATTTGTAATTAACAAACATTGAGCAATCCTGTCTTTCAGGACTCCTTTAAAAGACCACAGATCTTAGAGATATTCTAACTTGACGATACTAACATCGCTCTAAGCTATAAGATGACTTAATTTGTTATATTAATGGTAAAACGTACAGACCATGCATTGTTTCGCACAATAGCCTTCCGAGAAAGATACTCAAACACCAGGAGAGAACAATTGTACCGGTACCATTTGCTCGAGTATAACTTTGAGAAAAGAAATGGGCTTACATTTATAATCTATTCGTCCCTTCGAGATATGAATTAGGTTTAATACTCCCAGGGAAACTTAGGTTGAAATTGCCTCGAGACTGAAAATATGTTCTAGGTAGTCCCTGAACATTTATAACAAATTGTATATTTCTCTGGAAATGGGATCTGATCATTCGCTTTAGAATTACTACAGCAATTTTTAGGCGAAGAACTCACGATTTCTTGTATGTTACTACGCGACTGCCTGTGCTCTGAAACCATCTATGCCGGGACGATGATACCCCAATTGTAAATACCTGATTATTTACCCTGTAGTCTAGTCAGTGTAGCAGATGGAGGTAAAATCTAAAAGCAGAGGATTGGGACTGAATGACAAAATAAATATGAAGTGGTAACACTATTTATAATTTGGACATTTCCGTCGTTTATATCTGAGAAGCGGAAAACGGTTCCTAAGTAGGATATCAGGACTAAATGCGTTTCTTGCATGCAGCCTAAACACACCCAAAATGTAATCCTGGACAGGGTTACTATTGATTGACAGGTAGGAAATGCTCGGTTATGTGGGGTCATAGTACTAACTATGTATAGTAATAGGTATAGGAAACGCATTTATAGTTTCAAGTTTCTCTGCAATTTGCCATCATGGATACATGTCTGAATGGACGTTGGAGCTACTTGTAATATGGTATACATTCAACAAGCCTTAATGATGCTATATTCGTTATAAGCTGTACCCAAACCTGAATACCTCGATATACATTCAAGCTAGGGAGAAATTTGGTTAGAGCTCCATATTCAAGTCCACCTGATTTTATAGAAAGGCCAACTACTATAAAATTCAAACCCTTTTGGCAAGAACTCTACAATCAGTTCTCTAGTGATGATTACCACACTTATACTGAAGATAGTAATGCTATAGGTGCTATTAAAGGTAGTTACATGATCCCTAATACAAAATCAGATACTGTAGTTTTGGGTGTAAAGCTGGTTGATGAGATTCATACAGAACAAAATAGCCATGCTGAGCATGCGCGCTGCGGTGAGTATTGAAAAGGACCCAACCCCTTCTCCCCGTCTCATGGAAAAGAAGTGCAATATTTTCTCCATCTTAAATATACCATTCTATGCACACAAAAAGAGGTATCTCACAGTTCAACCCGTTCAAACCCACATCATATTTAACTGATCAAGCTGTACCATGGTAGTATGGAAAACAGTGCCATAGACATCTCCCCTTTCTTACCAAGATGTATCCTTGGGACGGGGGTTTGAAATTGCTCAGATTCTGGAAAAGATTTTTACTGTTTGTGTAGTTTAAAGTCTGGTTGCCTCCTGGAATCCAGACTACCAATGTCGCGTACGCTGCCTATTGCCAGAACATACCAATTTTTAATATTGTAAAATATATTAAGTACTGTATTTCAACAAGGTGCTTTTAATAATCTTAAGTCAATTAGTCATTGGGCTCATTTCATTCCCAATGCACATATCGGTACCAGACCGCATATTGGAAGTTAAAGACCACGTTATATAATATTTAACTATTAATCCCCCCCCCCAACCACCACACCAACACCGGATACATATAAACATACCGTTTTACATATATATCAGACTTACGGTGTGGTCAGATACAACGTTTAATGCATAATAGAGAGAAAGCCCATGTGAAAACAGTGAAACTAATATCTATACAGCTGTGAAGGAATAAAGTGTACAAGAAGGAATAGTAGGGATACATCATTAAAACGTTAAACATATATCTACTCAGATTGACCACTCAAACGTCTGTATAGAACTTAGAGTGACTACATATTGTATTATGCTTTTTTATCATTTTTATACACATAGTTGAAACATGTCAATGGCTAGTAAATGTGTACTCATTTCGAGATCTTTTAATAATGTTGTAAAACATACCCATTAAAAGTCCCCCACTTTTTTTATTTAGAAAACTGTATTTATTTGCAACCTTCCACCTTCTGTCGGTAAGCACTTTTGTACAATGTCTCAATCATGTGATGTATATCTATGTACACGTGTGGGAATTAGGATTCCAATTATCGGTTATGGCCTTTTGAGTGAGACAAAATTGTAACTTTGATAGAAGGGTAATCTGACAAATAACATTTTAATAATGATTACTTAAATAACACTAGCCCTGTGATGTACATGTTCCTTATATTATATTCAAGACTTTTTTGCTTCACAAGGCAAAATATCAATAGTCAGGCAGCTGTCCATAGGTGAGGCATAGGCATGGCCTATTATTTAAATATTTGAATGTATTGTGCATGTATTACCAACCTATTATCTCTTCTCTCCCAGGCACGCGTATATAATCAAACACGTTTATTCCATTGCACCGCTAAGTTACCAACCAGATCCTGGATTCCCTAGAAACTCAAGACACATGGGCAAAATGGACAGTACTTCCATATATAAACACACCCACATGTATACAGAGTTTAACTCCCATTTCTCGGAATTGCAATTATATGAACACCGGTATGGCTTTTGGGATGTATTCTCTTTGGAAGGCATATACTCTTGTCGACATGGCCAAAGGGTTTAGTAGTCGTATACATATATGAACCGATTTACCATTGTAAGGGGGAGCAAGGCAGCTGCTATAATGATGCATGGAAGAGGAGACTGTTGGCGGAGAAGGGGAGGGTGTAGACTAGGTGGTGGTGGAGCAGACAGGTTCCTCCTGCAGGCTCCTCCTGTACCTCTGGGTGTGGCTACCTTAACCTCCCGCCTTTTGTAGTGTACATCCAGTCCTACAACACACCAGGGAAACAGACTCTCAGCTCAGGGTTCACTACTGGTTTTAGGCAAGCAATTTGGTATCTATTACAAACTCTATCACAAAAGCAAGAGAACATGTACATTAAGTCTATTATTGGATTCGCAAGAACACAAATAAGGTATAAGTGGCTAAAGACACAACAGGGGGAAGGATTGTTGGTCTTAAAGTAAATTTCAATGTCTACCTCTATTAGATCTCTCGCATACAAGCTGCGGCTTGTAAGTTGTACGTGAGTCTGACTCATCTTTAATGATCCAAAACATGTCTGTATCGGGTGCGGATTATACGAGGGTTTATGTAAAAAATTACAGTAATAATATTTTGACCCCCCCCCCCCCCCACACACACACACACCTTTATTTTTGGTTTCTTGTGTCCGCCCCTGGAAGCTAGCGCCACTGCCCTAATAACCTTTTAGGACGTACTAAGTCTTAAAGTTGGTATCCCAATTGGGGTGACTAGAATTGACCCCTCTCAATAATTACCTGAAAGTCGTTGATGTACACTTTTCTTCTGAAATGGGTGCTTAATTCTGGTTACCAAGAGTCTAAAAGGCTTTAATGTAAAGTCTGTAATAACATCTAGATCTACAGCTTTCATGGAGAAAACTCAAGCATTGGCAAACCATTTGAGATATGCTGCCACCTGTACAGATGTCAATGCACTAATGTGTTTATGAATGGAGTTGAGCTACTTGGTCTGCAATGGGAATATTTTGTTAATATAAGATTAATCGAGTACTTACCATGTAATATAAGTATGAAGATTAATCGTTGTTCTTCGAGAGACAGATAAACATATCTGTTGAGTACACAGGAGAGGTTGCGTCACTTCCGGTAGTCAGATTAGCGCCCACCTGCAGTGAATCTTTTGCTGAAAGTAAAACATCTGGAAATAGTACACAGTAGTGCTCTTTTTACTTTGTCTAAATAGCACCCACATGAGTAGGTGAGAGATTATACCACTAGTAGTAATCTTCTTCATCCTGGGGATGGATGGGTGGGCCTGTGTACTCAACAGATATGTTTATCTGTCTCTCGAAGAACAACGATTAATCTTCATACTTATATTACATGGTAAGTACTCGATTAATCTTATATTCTTCTTCGCGACAGTAAACATTCTGTCGACACAGGAGACTTCAAAGTTCAGCTAGATTCACTGCTTATTTCCCATAATGTTACTCTCCCATAAAGGACTGTAACTTCTCATATAGGATAACAGAAAATATATACTTTATTTCACCTAAAGGTGATGTTCTATTGCCTTGTGATATGGTTTTGACTAGGTTGCATGACATTTTGCTATTTAGCAAAGAAGGCATAACTGCCATACAGTTCACCACAGCTGTGGCAGTGTTATTGTCCATCATAGACAAAAGTTTTTATCACATACAGATAACTGCTGCCTCTAGAAAGGCTTATGACTATGATCAGCCAATAGAGTTCATACAAAGTATCGTTACGGCAAAAGGGCCAAAATTCTCCCCTTTTTAGGTGTGTCTTTTCCCCCAAAAAGGCTCTGAAAATTTTGTTCCCAGCTACTCGATTGAGTCCTAGCGTCTTGGGAGGCTTGGGGTTCTCGATAGTCTTGTTGTAGTGCTTAGCCATGGTCTTGGCACCTTTCCAAGACCCATGCCTAAGCAAAACAGCAGTCGATACACCGAGTCTCCCTCCCGCAGAGGTGCTGGCACCCCTGGTGGAGTGAGCTCGGTATACCCTGGTGTCCACCCCAGCTGCGGAAAGCACCGCAAGGACCCATCGCTTTTGATGAGTCCTGCCCAATCTCGCCAAATGGCTTGCGGAAGGACAAGAAGAGCGAGTGTTTCCTTCGCCCTTCCTTGTCCAACCTGACTGGCTCCGTGACCTGCACGTAACGTTTCAGGGCACAGACGACGCACAGAGTCTCCTCCTCGTGGAACGGTTCCAGGACCAGTTCTTTGAGGGGTTCCCCAGTATGCGCTGTTTTCATCAGACCCTTCAGAATAGAACGCGCAGGCCCCTAGCCCAGCCAAGTCAGATTGCGGAGTTCAAGCGCAGGGATGACCTGACCTCTTTGGCCCGACACCAGCAGAATCAGCATCGTTAGCTTGAACCCCAAGAACTGGGTGGACAATCCTTCATTGGCACCCCAACGCTGGAACATGCTGAACACCAATTGACAACATCTACGACGTGATTGACAGCTGCAATGTGTTCAACGTGATTGACAGCTGCACCTTGTACGACGTGATTGACAGCTGCAATGTGTACGACGTGGTTGCCAGCTGCAACGTGTAAGACGTGGTTGTCAGCTGCAACTAGAGGACATGATTGACAGCTGCAACGTGTACGACGTGATTGACATCTGCAACGTGTCCGACATGTTTGACAGCTGCAAGGTCTCTGCCATGTTTGACAGCTGCAACATCTACGACGTTATTGACAGATGCAACATCTAGGACGTGGTTGACGGCTGCAACGTCTAAGACGTGATTGACAGCTGTAACGTCTAAGACGTGATTGACAGCTGCAAAGTCTACAACGTGATTGACAGCTGCAATCATGTACGACGTGATTGACAGCTGCAATGTTTACAATATAAATGCCATCTGCAACGTCTACGACTTGATTGACATCACATGTTTGCCGGCGGATTGACAGCTGCAACTTCTAGGACGTTATTGACAGATGCAATGTCTACGACATTGTTGACATCTGCAACGTCTACGACATGGTTGACATCTGCAACATCTACTACGTGATTGACAGCTGCAACGTGTACAACATGTTTGGCAGCTGCAACGTGTACGATGTGATTGACACCTGCTACGTGTATGACGTGATTGACAGCTGCAATGTGTACGACATGTTTGACAGCTGCAAGATCTACGTGTTTGACAGCTGCAATGTCTACGACGTGATTGACATCTGTAATATCTACGACATAAATGTCATCTGCAACATCTACAACATGATTGACAGCTTCAATGTCTGCCACGTAATTCACAGCCGTAGCGTTTACAACATGAGAGAGAGCTGCAACGTTTACAATGTGATTAACAGCTGCAGCATCTACCACGTGATTGACATCTGCAACGTGTGCGACTTACAGCTGCAACGTCTACAACATGATAGGCAGCTGCAACAGCTACTACCTGAGTGACAGCTGCATCATCTACAACATAATTGAAAGCTGCGACTTGCTTGACAGCTGCAAATGTCTATGTCGTGAATGACAGCGGTAAATTTCTACAACATGATTGGCAGCTGCAACGTCTATGACGTGATTGACAGCTGCAATGTCTACAATGTAATTGACACCTGCAACATCTGCGACTTGCTTGACAGGTGCAAACGTCTATGTCATGAATGACAGCGGCAACGTCTACAACATGATTGACAGCTGCAACGCTTCTGACGTGATTGACAGCTGCAACGTCTACGACGTGATTGACATCTTCAACATCTGCCACGTGAGCGACAGCTACAACGTCTATGATGATTGACAGCTGCAACGTCTACAACGTAATTGACATCTTCAACATCTGCCACGTGGGCGTCAGCTACAACGTCTATGATGATTGACAGCTGCAAAGTCTATGTTGTGATTGGCCGCTGCAGTGTTTATGCTGTGATTGACAGCTGCAACGTCTACAACGTGATTGACAGCTGCAATATCAATGCTGTGATTGACAGCTGCAACGTTTAAGATGTGATTGACAGCTTCAATGTCTTAGACAAGATTATAGTTGACATGTCTACGACGTGACAGCTGCAAACTCTACAACATGATTTACAGCGGCAATGCCTTCGCCATTAGCACTAGCAACTACTTTCATGTCTATGTCAACAATGTTAGTGCCAGCTGTTACATCTCTGACATTTAGGTAAACTGTTCCGTATACACCAGTTCCAACATCTATGACAAACTCCAGTGGCTATACCTCCGATGTCCTTGCCAACTGCAACAACTAAGCCATTACGGCCAACTGTTATGTCTACGACATGAATACCAGCTGCAACGTCTATGGTGTGATTGCCTGCTGCACCATTCACAACGTGATGGCCAGTGGCTACAACAAGAACACCAGCAGCTACGTCTACCACGTGAGCGCCAGGGAACATGCCTACCACATGAGCGACAATGACAGCTGCTATGTCTACGACAGTTTGACATGCAGCTGCAACGTCTACAACATGGTGGACAGCTGCAATGTCTACGACGTGATTGACAGCTGCAACGTCTACGACGTGATTGACAGCTGCAACGTCTACGACGTGATTGACAGCTGCAAAGTCTACAACGTGATTGACAACTGCAACGTCTACGACGTGATTGACAGCTGCAAAATCTACAACGTGATTGACATCTGCAACGTCTACAACTTGATTGACAGCTGCAACGTCTACAACGTGATTGACAGCTGCAACATCTACAACGTGATTGACAACTGCAACGTCTACGACGTGATGGACAGCTGCAGCATCTACGACGTGATTGACAGCTGCAACGTCTACGATGTGAAAGACAGCTGCAACATCTACAACGTGATTGACAGCTGCAACGTCTACAACGTGATTGACAGCTGCAACGTTTACAACGTGACTGACATCTGCTACGTGTACGACGTGATTGACAGCTGCAACGTCTACGACGTGAAAGACTGCTGCAACGTCTATGACCTTATTGACAGCTGCAACGTCTACAATGTGATTGGCAGCTGCAACGTCTACAACGTGATTGACAGCTGCAACGTCTACAACGTGATTGACAGCTGCAACGTCTACAACGTGCGCACCAGCGGCTACAACTCTCTTGAGCGCCAGCGGCTATGCCTTTGATGTGAGCGCCAGCAGCTACGCCTCAGACGTGAGCGCCAGCAGCTACGTCTGCGAAGTCCTCGCCAGCTGATATCGAGGTCAGCATCTATGCCTCCCACATGAGCGCCAGCAGCTAAGTCTGCGACATCCCTAACATAGACTGAATGTGCGGCAGCTAGTATCAAGCGTCAGCGGCTAGGTCTAGGACATGATTGGCATCAACAAGAATGCCATCAATGTGAGCATCATTAACATGAGACCATCAATGTGAGCAACATCGCCTACATCTGGGACGTGAGCAACATCGCCTGCGTCTGGGACGCGAGCGCCAGCGGCCACGTCTGGGACGCGAGCGCCAGCGGCCACGTCTGGGACGCGAGCGCCAGCGGCCACGTCTGCGACGCTAGCGCCAGCGGCCACGTCTGCGACGCAAGCGTCTACTACATGAGGATCAGCTGCAACGTCTACGCCGTGATTGTCAGCTGCAACGTCTACGCCATGATTGACAGCAGCAACGTCTATGCCGTGATTGACAGCACCAACGTCTATGACGTGATTGACAGCACCAACGTCTATGACGTGATTGACAGAAGCAACGTCTAGGACAAGATTGACAGCTGCAACGTCTACGCCGTGATTGACAGAGGCAACGTCTATGACGTGACTGACAGCGACAACGTCTGTGACGTGAAACCCAAGGAATTTTTGGGCATAAGGTGTGGGTCTTTTTGGATACTAGTCCAAAACCAAGGTACATCCACATGAGTTAAGTCATCTTGATGTTCAATCAAAGAGACATGTGTGCTAATAGTGTTTTAAGGTGGGGAAATAAAACACAAGGCCAAAGAAATTTTCGGCATAAGGTATAGGTATTTTTGTGTTTCAAAGTCACAAAACCCTAAGCACATAAGTGAGACCCTATAAAATAGTAGACCAGTATAGTCTCTTTGTGTTTTCATTTCACAACAACACAAACTTCTTTAATGCCTAACTCAAGGATTTTTTCGGCATAAGGTATGGGTAAACTTGTGTATTCAACACAAGCACTCAGTGTGGATCTGTATCAACACAACTAAGTTATTTAATGCCTCAAAGAAATTTTGGGCATAAGGTATATGTCTTGGTAAGAACTGGTCCAAAGGTGTACAAAAGTACAACAAGACACACCTGACACTGACTTGACAGTTCACCTCACTCAAACTGATGAGTGGAGAACAACCTCAACTGTCATTCTTCTATAACTGAGTTATAAGAGAATAAGTTAGGTGTCAACTACAAAGTAGCAAGCAAAGCTTTAAGTGTCTTGACTTCAACCAATATCTAGAGTCTGTCAAGCTGTATGACAGGTAGTAGTTGATATTATTCTGTCTTTGACCATGCATAAGACAGTGGTAAGTCCTTCCTGGTTCTCTATTTTAAAAGTGTATTCACTAATAAAAACAGAGATCAACAGTGTATAACAGGATAAGTTTCTATCTCTGTAGATATGAGTTTATCCCATCACAATTTTATTCCTTATGTAGGCTCGTTTCGCTATTGAAACATTCCTCAACAAATGAGGCAGCAGTAATGCACTATGAGCCAACATAACAAATAAAAAGCCAACATAAATCAGTGACTCAGTCTGAAATCCAAGATGGATGACTGGTCTTGCTGAATCATGCCAGCCCCTAGCAGCAACTAAGCTCTACACTATCTAAACTCCAATTTTTCACTATAACTGGATGACAAAATCCAGATTATTTTGAAAACTGAACTATAATTGCACATTTGAGAGAGTATTTTCCAAAAACTGGATGACAATTTTCGTAATGAGCGAAATCCCCAATTATCGCCCACCGGCGAAAATTGCTCATATTGCCGCCAAAATTGCGGCAAACGAAAGAAATAATTCATGAATTATCCTCAAAAGTGCAAATATGTAACAAATAAGTAACAAATAAAGCGAGTTTAAGGTCTTTACCTGTCAAATTCCTCCATTTGTGGTGTAGTTGTTGCTGTCTGGTGGGCACACGTCTTTCCTCTCGGATTCGCGCTAAATATCTGGCTACCGGAAGTGACGCAACCTCTCCTGTGTCGACAGAATGTTTACTGTCGCGAAGAAGAACACTATACACAGCTGCCACCTTGTGGTTTAAAAGAGAAGCATGCTAATTGCTTTATTTTTGACTGCTCAGTGAAAATTCATTTTTGGTACTGTGTGGGGATTTTTGTATGGAATTAGTTCTCATAGAGCTTTAATACTTTCACATATGTCTTACAACATCAGCATGCTTATCCCCATGCTGGAAGTGGAAATACGTCACCGCAACAGTTGGGATACCAACTTTAACTCTAAGTGCTAGTACTAGGTCCAACTTACCAATGCGAATACAGCACCTAGGAGAACAGCTTTCACCCGCACATCAAGATCTATAGGGACTGAAAGAGAATAAATGGCACTTTAAGAATTGACATTCAACAAAAAGCGCAGAATTAGGCATCAGTTATGTTATCTTTAATAGTAGCTTTACGCAATACTATACCATCCTCTTGAAACAGTGCTTGGTATGACTTATAATCGACGTCCTTCCTAAACCACGAAGTGATTCAAATGTCAAGACAAATAAGAGAGGAGGGGGTTTGTACAAGGTGGGGCATACGTCACTGACAAGACTCAATAAAATGACCTAGATCTGAGCAGTAGTCGGTATTTAACAAAGGAGCGCTGGTTAAATATTTGCCCAAGCTTTCTTCCTGTTGAAAACAGTTGTCTCCGAAGGGGAACACATAAGTTTGGCTTCACTATTTAAAGGTGATTTTTTTTGGAGGGGGAGGGGGGGTGGTTATTCCCAGGACAGGCGCATATACAAGATTATATGTTAGTGCTTAAGAAACATTTCATGCTCCCTTTACCACCGGCGTTATATATCTTGATGGTACGGTAAGTTAGAGGGTTAGGAGACGTACATGTGATTCCGTAGGCTGTGTTAGAGGATTGAGAGACTTACATGTGGTTCCGTAGTCTATGTTAGAGGGTTGGGAGACTTACATGTGATTCCGTAGTCTGTGTGAGAGGGTTGGGGGACTTACATGTGATTCCGTAGTCTGTGTTAGAGCGGCGTACTTCATGCATGATTCCATGCCAGTGATGGACAGCCAGTCGGCCCAATTCGTTCTCAAGATCTGGGGTGTAGATCTACAAGATACAATTTATTCTTTTAAGTTGGATACATATTGTAGTAGCGAACATGGATCTTAATATCTCAATCAAAATTCTGATGGATTTTGATTCCAGTGGGCCTGACTAAATAACGTCCCCATCCTCCATCAATCCGATTCTGAATATTCTGAATTCTTCAGGACTATATTTTGATGAAAGTCGGAGCAACAACCAACATTTTCAATTCGTGAAAACATAAAAGGAGGTGCGTGAAGTCCATCGTCAATCTTAAAATGCAAGATTTCTTAAAAAATGAAATGTGAAGAATCCATTGAGTGAAGTTTAGAAATCCATGTAATGACATACCTCAAGATCATCTGGGCCGCCCCGCATGACTAGCATGACGTCTTCTTGGCTATTCAACACAAGATATTCTTGGACGAAGTAGGTGTGACTGTAAAGAGTAATGACAAAAGCACGTTTATATGCAGGCTGAAGGAATTCTTTATAAGAAGAATTCTAAAAGGAAGAATTCTAAAACTATTTAGGGCGATTCTTGCAATAAATGTTTCAATCTCAATCTTAAGGAAATTCTTAACTCTTATTATTGACAACCCACAATGAATTCCAGTCCTTCATTATGTCACAGGCATGTGTAAGGCATGTTTCTCACGGCTAATTCAAGTCTGCCGTGACTCTCAGGTTGGCATTTAGATAACCAAGCCTGTAGAGATTAAACCACTAACTGAGTCAATGGTCTGTAGGTTCCATCAGAGCACCTGCAACTTGCCAATTAATTTTGATTTTACCTTGGGAAACAGTGGTGGTATGGCAGTGGAATGGACATTTGAGGCCAGATAAAAAAAACTGCGTTTCAGGTTAACCGACCTTACCCAGCAAAAAAGAGGGCCGGCCCTGGAAATGTCTGTCTAATTTTGAAAAAATAATTCGGCTTTTTGGGGACTATTTTTTGAGTCAATTTAGCGTGCCGTGAGTCAATGTCCTGATTAGCGAGTAGGCACTTACCTACCCTAGATGCTGCATGTAACCTGAAACGCACTTTTTTGTAGCTAACCCACATGTGCCTGGATTCTGATCTCATTCCCGTCTCAGATATCATGTGACCTTTATCAAAGAGCTGCCATTAGTGTAGGCTAAACCTGAATTCCACATTGTGAATAAATTCTACTTCTAAATTATTGTGGTTCTGAGGGATGGCTGTCTCTTGATAATCCAATATTATTAATAGAGTAAGTCCCCAAATGAACGTTAAAATAATCAATGATCTTACTGTAAGGAAGCTCTTTTTCGTTTATTGTTATAATAGTGGTGTTTACGGTTTCTCTATTATAGTAAAAGATAGAGACATCATAGGCTTTCGTTATGCAAGGATCTAGATGAATCGATACAGAGCTCTTTTGCCGCAACGTTCAGGCAGAGTTTAAGAAAAAAGAAAAACACAAAAAGAAAACGTGAAGTTGAAAATGTCATCTGGACTGACTGCCGGTCGGCCACTCACGATCTCTTAACGAAGCCGGCGACCTGACCTAGCGGTGCGAAGACCAGCGTCTGGAAGTTACACTTGCGGAAGCAGTGCCAGCTAGCCCCACAGCCGATACACGTGGTAGACTGAGGGTTGTAGATCTGCATCACCTCCTGTAGGGGGCACAAGGTGCAATGTGTAGTGTAAGTGTAAGGATGCAGCAGCTGGGACATAGAGATAGCCATATATATAGTCGCTCTATAGATAGTCTCATTCTGGTTAGAGCCTACCAGGTACCAAAGTGACTACTTTAATACAATATGCCTTTTACTAGGGCCGAGTCATTTATTGCTAGCTGGGGGGGGGGGGGGGGGGGGGGGAGCTGGGTGGATATAGTGGGAGTCATATTAAAAAAACAGGCCCTGGGAGGCCAAAACTGGAAAAGCGTCCATGCTGGGAGGGGGGGGGGTCAAAATTAAAAACCGTCCATTTAGATAGCCGTGAACATGCATAATTCCACAGGTGCATGCTATTTTAGCGGGAGGGCATTTCTCCAACTCAAAACGGTCGAGATTACATTCAGCTAACTGATGGGGGATCGGAAAATTGTCATTTTAGGAAAATCCACCAAGCCCCCCAAGCTAGTATAAAAGACTCAGCCCTCACCACATATGTGTCCATATATATTTTTTTGTATTACCAGGTATCGGCAAAGGAATGAGAAAAAAACTCTACAACGTATACTCTATACTAACAGAATCAACGCTATATAATATGCAAGTGGTTGTGCAGATAGGATGTAATGTTTTATCATAATGATGTTGTACATCCTCCACAAAGTAACATAATGCCATGGTAGTTGAACTGCTGAACATCTCAAAGCCCCGAGCCCCCGGCACGTCTCGTGCTGCACGTACACCCTAATTAAACACACACTAATTAACTCTAATCCAATCAACAAAACGCCAATCCAAGGACAAGATTATCGATGCAAGCTAATTATAGCCCAGGTTCCTTCACTCATTAAGAATTACCGGTAAGAGGTTGCTAATTGACATGCCTTTTGTCTTTAATTCGTCAATTTGACATGGAAGAACTACATAAAAATGATTGAGAAACTAATTTTGTTCATCTTAGTGTTTACCTGTTTGTTTCTGTTGTATACTTTGAAAAGGAAGGACTGTTGTGAGAGTGGAGGGGACTCTGAAATAAGAACAAAATCCATCATGAAATTCTTAAAAACAATTATCAAAATATAGATCATTTTATCAGTAAGATAGATATAATTTGACCAAAGCCAATTCTCATTGTATTACTCAAAACATACAGGCTAGCTTAAGCTAAGTCAATTGAAAATTCATAATATTTAATACTGACCTTCTTCAACATAAAACAGCACTTTACGTGATATATCAATTACTTCCATTCGGTTAAGTGCATCATTGTTGAAAACTGAAAATTGAAACAATACCATGTCAAAAGTTGAGAAAATTGCAAATGTGAGTACATGATTTAAGGTGGGATAGGGTGTAAAAAGGATTGGCAGTTAAGTTATTTAGCTAGTTATTTGTCTTTTTCTTTCATCAGGACTATTGTAACTAATGAGGCAAGAACTAATTATCATTGCCATCGGTTAAGGTTGCATGTTAGCTTTTCTACCAATCTTGCGAAATACCACATTAATCCCCATCCCCCCCCCCCCAAAAAAAAAATAATAATAATTTAAACTACTTCAGAGCTCAGAATGCACCAACACTGCAGTGAATGAAATAGTCAACTATTCCCTAGAGTACACCAGCCCACAGAAGTATGGGTAGAGCCTGGCTTGCTGTCAGCCCCACTTACCTACGTTGTGCCGAAGGTTCTGCCGGTGGATGACGAGTTGGCCGATGTCGAGGAGCCCCTCGAGGCCGGGCGGACAGTACTGATGAACCTGAGCCGGATACATGACTGCCGGGGCCAGCACTGCCCCGTCTGTACACACACCAACAAATCACATTAGACAATCGTTTCCAGATTATTTATCCCTTAGGCATTCATATATTCTTAATTTTTTTTTAATCAAAATATGGATATTTTATCAATAAGATAGTTATGATAATATTTAATACTGACCTTCCTTAACATAAAACAGCACTTTACACCACCAAATCACATAAAACACTCGTTTTCAGATTATTTATCCCTTTAGGCATTCATATATTTCAGAGCCTGTTATACCATGATATAAGTTAATTAACCCCTTTAATTCAAAGCAACATTTGATGTCATGATGCACCTATGTGTAAATCACCAGCACTGCATAGGTGCATCATGCCGACCCTTCAAGAGTGTATCAGGCTCTTGAGGTAGGCATTAGCTAGTAGGCATGATGAATGAGCTCAGCACTGGTGAGTTACTCGACATGTCAATTGACATGTCAATTGACGATCCCTTTTAGCTATAGTAACGCCTAGGCTTTTTCACTTTTTCCCCCTCCTAAAGTTCCACATGTTTTGCCCCCCCCCCCCCGCCTGTTGTTAAAAAAAGACCATTCCATAACGCGTTAAAGCGCTACGCAGATTAGCTGTGGAGTGTGATCTGTAATCTGCATCTTATGTATGAAATGTTATTGTCACTGACAGTCTGCCAGCAATCTATGTATGTTATGCTAAGTAACCATGGCCCACTATTTAGTAATACAGTGAACCCGGGCCAGCTGCTTCCGATGTCTGCTGTTACAAAACAAACATGACTGGAATATTGAATTGATCCGTGTGTTGATTACAAATACAGATGTCTGTTGCCGATGTTCAAAGTATAGCGGGATTCAGCAGTGCGAGCACTCAGAGAAGTGAAGGCTCGGCCTACTGTATCCTACGGTATTACCAACAGTAAACGTCCTGCATGACAATAGAACTTAGAAAATAACATTAACCACTACATTAACAAAACAAGTGGGGACGGGCCACTGTACTGCAAACTGTTGTATTATTAAAGGTCAACTCCCTAAATGATAGTAAAACAGAAAAGATGGCCTACCTTCGAAGGTGATCTCGCGCATGGTGTCCTCGTCCTCTGTGTGTTCCTGGCTCGCTTGTCGCGTCTCCTTACCGTCCTCCTCCTCCCCTTCCTCCGTCCCCAGCCCCCCGGGGGTACTCATCCCTGGCTCCACGTTACGACTCTCCAGCTCCACTTCCTCCAATGGGACTGACTCTATATCAGTGCCGTGCAGTGAGCGGGGTGAGGCCGGCACCTCCTCCCGTGGCCCCAGCGTGTCGTCCGCCGAGATGAAGGTGGCCTGACTCGAGGCCACCGTGGCGGCCAGAGACCGGAACACATCGGCGTTGGACAGTGAGTTGGGGGTCATGGAGCCGACTGTTTGGTAGAGGTCATATGTGTCAGTGTCCTGCTCACAGCTATCGGTAGCGGCGTCAGAGGGCGACACCTCACTGCCCCCTTCGTCCGCCTCAGGGCCCTCCTTCGGGCCCCGGTCAGTGGCGTCAGTGATGATCAGGATCTCATCCTTCTTTACATCCTCAACATCCTTCTCATTCTCAAAGTCACTATTTTTCTTCTTCTCTTCCACCTCTTCCTCTTTCTTATCCCCATCGCCAGCTTTATCCTTATTCTCCCCGATCTGCTCAGGTTTATCTGGGACATTACCCCGTTCAATAATGTCTTTTGGTGGCGGCACGGCTGACCGCTCCACATTGGTAATGTTTTCATGCACGGTGTCTGACCGCTCAATGATGATCTCAGTTTTTTCTCCATTCTGGGCGACCTTAATGAGTTTCCGCTGGGTCTCCTTGACCTCCTTAACCACCACCTCCTTAGCTGAGCTGCTCTTACTGCCCTTACCTCCTCCTGTGAGCTTCTCCTTACTGGTACTCCCCAGCAGCTTGGCTGTCTCAGAGTCCTCCAGTGGGTCATCCATGTCCTCGACCCCACGTAGGGTGGTGGAGGAATCCCCGAACGCACCGGTCAGCACAATACCGTTATTAGCGGGTTTGGAGTTGGGCGTCTTGGGTGAGCGCGGTAAGGGCCCGTCGGCGGTTATGGTGCTACTGGAAGTGCTACCGCTGACGCTCTTCTTGGTAGAGGCACCCACCAACTTGGCACTTTCAGACAGGTCCTCACCTTCAGAACTCGAGTCATCTTTTACCGGGTTCTCTATGGATGCCATGTCCCTATTCAGGTCATCCTAACACACCTTCACCTGCAGAACAAGGACAAGCAGAGGGGCATTGAGCAACTAGTGAAAACTGAATGTACATGTATAGGTATTATATTTTTACCGTGTCGTGTCTAGTTTTTATATTTGCACCTGTCTTTTGTAAGTGCCAGGGCGCTTATACAGGATGGTATAGTAACCTGCATGATGTAAGCAACTCGCCAACACTGCATTGGTGCATCATGCCGATGCTTCGCAAGTGTATCAACTCGTAGGGTCGGCATCAGACAGTGACCATCAGACGGAGCACATCAGACAAAAGTCATTAAACCACAACGGAAGCGTAAGACAACAACAAAGAGGTTCACACCTTAGTCATTTCACATGCTCTCACATAACCTTACAGCAGTGGTGTAAAACTATACTGTAGACTATGGTTATGAAAGGGTGAGTAGAATTAACCATCCTACACTGGTAGGGCGACTTGGGCTTCGCGCTGGTCTGGCCCAACTAGTCTGGTGTGGTTAATTCTACTTACTCTTTCATAACCATAGTCTATCTGTTACGTACGCACTACTAACATCCCCAGCCGTCCACACGCATTCTCTGACCTATTAAGGCCTACATAAACACAACGTAAAGCCTATGATAGCAGCACTGCATGAATGTGTAGATACAACTACTGGCACATGCTGCTGGCATATTACAGCCTGGGAAATCTACCCGATTATTATACTACTTACATCGGGACACTGCCCTGTGAAGTGTCCTGGGGGAAGGATGTGGTGGGGCGCAGGATAGAGAAAGAGGAGAGGGGTGAAGGGGATAATGAAAGGAGGAAAGACAGAAGGCGAATGAGACAGGCAGCGAGGCAGGCAGACAGAGCGCCCTGAAGCAGGCAGGAAGTAGGTGGGGGGGGGGGGGGGGGAGGGCAGAGTGAGGGCGGTCATGTAGAAAGGCAGCCAGCACGGCAGCCAGCACGGCAGGTGAGTGGTCGGTGTAAAACAAGACGGTCATGCGACCTGGGGAACGTGGATATCTGGATCCAGGCACAGTATATAATTGAAAACACAGAAAGCTTACTTTTACCAATGTGCTTCCTTCCCTGGCCAACAGCCAAGGTTTCAGAGGACCAAAACAGCTATTGTTTTCAGCATGTTCTCTAACGTTATTTGCTTGACTTGATATATCATACATTACCTTGATCAAATGGATAAAGTTAATATCGACACGATCTCTATCAATTAATCAAATATAAATGAATGGCTTAATGGATTTAAGCCATAATTACAGGGTTCTACATAAAAAGACTATAATTGGCTGAAGGACAAGGCGTAAAGGGATATGTGACATGGTAACTGTGGCATGTTGTCCTCTCTGTGGTGTGTTTTTGTACAGCACAGAGCGGGCTGTGCTGGGGGGGGGGGAGAGAGTCGGGACGAGTTATTGACGCCCGTGTCGCAGTGCCGTGACTGGTAGAGATTGGGCAATAAGACTGTGGCCCACCTCAATCAGCGGTCGGCAACACAGTATGGGGAGCAGCTCCAACACTTACATTAGAGCTGCTCGGGGGAGGCAATACCGTATTGATACCCTGTCTTTGACGATATCAGATAATTAATGAAGCTATTCAGCGGTAGGGCTGTATTTAGTATGTCCATACATATTATATAGATCTGTGGTATGTCACATTGAATTTAGAAACGATTGAAGAAGGCTATAGAATATGTGCAGTCAAATCAGTACTGTCAGTGAAGTGTTGTATAATACATGTACATGTATACTCAGAAAATATGCTTAACACAGTGAATGATAACTATGAAATGGCACTGTTATTAAAGTAAAATGTCTTTAGGTGGTACCAAATTATAAATATGATACACTGGGAAATGTATTTGAGAAAGCTGGAAATATCATCTAGAAAAAGTCTCTTTCTATCGCAAAAGCTGACGCCTACTCCTGCCAACATCATATAAATGCTGCTCTCCATTATTCTTATGATGGGAAACACTAATAAAAGCAAATATGAATTCCTGGTTATTTCATAAGGGAAGCCCTGTGGAGTTCCTATTGTGCCTTATATGTATGTAGTGGGGATGAAGCATTCCCAGAGCTACTGACCCCATCCTGTCTGGCCATGTGCAGCTCAACAGCCACCAGCCCCACCCCGACCCTCACCCTCACCCACCCACCCTCCCATGGGCTACTACTATACACTCCCACATACACCCGGCATGGCTGATAGTGTCGGCCCACTGCCTGTCTCAATATAGTAGGTAATGGCAGGAGAAGGAGGAAATAAATAAAACAAGACTTGTGCCTGTTGCGGGACTGGTGGTAGACACTTTGTAAGCAGCGTCTTATCTAGGTCTGCCCTACAAGAAGGGGACTCTGATTGACCGTCAGCATGTCCGGCCGGGTTTATATTGGACAGAGCTGCTCACCTCCGTCATAATAACTCATATACCAGACTCAAGGATGTAAAGGTCTATATAGACCTTGGACGGCTACAAGATC
Organism: Harmothoe impar; assembly: GCA_947462335.1. Taxonomy (NCBI): domain Eukaryota; kingdom Metazoa; phylum Annelida; class Polychaeta; order Phyllodocida; family Polynoidae; genus Harmothoe; species Harmothoe impar. Next base: position 67,246,811 of record OX381709.1, read on the forward strand.
TAGCCATGGACGAGCTGATGTATTATCTGCAAAAGATATGCTGATATAAAGATACTGTCACACCATACTGACCATCATTCATACATTGGTGCTACCATACTGGTTCGATGTTACAGTTTCAGAATGTACATCATGTTTAACTCTGGGCTGAACCGTTGGCATTATGTCACTGGCATTTTCCTGCGTTTGCTTTCTCTAGTCTCAAGTATTGCTTTCAATGACAGGGTTGCAACCTTATACTGTGCGTGTATTTCCACTAAATACTTTACACCATAGAGGGGTAGATCTATTGGACACGTCTTTATTTATTACATTTCACAGCACAGCATTGTCTGAAGATAAACAACATCATAGGATGGATTGCCAGTGTATACGAAGGTCATGGTTGCTATAATGGTCCATACCTATACACTGTGCACCTGATCTCTTGTATTGATTGGGACCTGGCGTACCGCCCATCCCCCAGTCACCAAGACGCTGTATATGTGGCACCCTCACAGCGGTCAGAATACAGCCGGACTACAGGGGCAATGTCAACGGCTTACAACTAGTATACCCCAACCCCAAATCCACGTAAATTAACAGCTTTTACCGGCTGTCTATCATTAATATTTGTATGCAATGTCCTGTTTTAACCTAAAACATGAAAGGCTGTCACATATTAGGGGACACAGACCCCACAAATTTATAACCCAAGTGTGAACATAAATTTGTCCTGAATTAGCCCTAAATTTGGTGTGTTAGACCAAACCACCAACTGTGACTAAAACCACAGTTGAGACTGTAGTAATACTACAGGCCTTGATTAAATACTTTATGTCTGATGAGATCGAAACCTTGAACCTGTCACACACAACGGAAAACCTTTATTTATGCTAGAAATATGTTTGGCGATTTAACCTCTGCTGAAAGAGTGTAACACTCAAACCAGGAGGCAGTGATGTCACAATAGATGACTAACCTAGTGACAACCCCAGTTTGTGTATTGCATTCTGAAGTGATGACATCACACAGGTAACTAAGGAGACCATGGTCTGGTCTGACTGCGCTTTTGCTCAATCATCAAGGTAGCATCAACGAGAGAGATTGTCCTCAAGCCCCGTATCTTGAAGTACAACTAGTATAACTGCTACAGCCTCTGTATGCAATATTTTGGTCACAGCCAAGGCTGGTCATGAGTTAGAGCCGTGACTCTGACCAAAATATTGAATACAGAGGCTGTAGCTGCTCTCTAGCCATCGATAACTTGCCATATTTGATGTGCAGATGTGATGAAATTTATTTTGAGTGGAAAGTGACCTCAAATACCCATTCTAATTAGCGCCCCACATGGCTGTGTTAGAAAGACTACTGGCCCATCCCACCGCTATGCCTTGACACCTAGCTTGACCCGGGCTTGACCTTAACACCTGCACAGGTGTAAAGTGCTCCATGTCAGACAAAGCCTAATGTGGTATAATTTATATTACATGTATCCTGTCGTGAGTAGTGGGACAGATAGGACGCTGTTTACTAAGTTATGTCACATGGCGTGTACATGTATCACATAGAGATTGATTCTCTATGTGCTGTTGTGTTCCTGTGTACATATTGGCCTAAATACACTATTGTGGCATGACTCAACCCGCTTTGCCTGAGGGTACTGCAATGGTCTTTTGTTTGATCCACAGACAAGGGTGATATGGAGATTGGGAAGGACAGAGGGGTCAATGTTATCCATTACCAGCGGTGCTAGTACATAGAGGGTAGTGAAGTGTGCATAACGGGTGCTTCATACGGACCTCTTCCACCCAGTGCGTCCATCTGCAGAAGCTGACCTTGCACAGTTCTACCAGCAGCATCTACACTACAGGGTTCCAGTGTAGTGTCCACTCAGGGTATCATCAGTGTGGTACCCCCTCCTCCCTACAAGTACCCACTACGGTACAATCAGGCCATTCCTCATCAGTGTACATACTCCCTCCTCGGATCACCCTAACATGGCATTCCCTGACATCGTTAAAGATGTAGGGCTGTAGTTGTAGCCTTTACGCCCACCCCCTTTCTTTTCTCTTTTTTTCTAAATCATTGTGATATACAACAAGGGTTTGAGCTAGAAGGGAGTGCACTCCTCCCTTCCCCCTCTTCTCTAGCCCATTCAATCCTGGACAATCCATCTCACCATGAAATATACCGGTAGACACCTTTAGTCTTTTCCACGATTAAGTGGGCTAGAGGGCAAATCCACCAACACTCCTGGAGGGTAAATCCACCAAATCCACCAAATTCATGAGCTCCCCCTCCCCTGATGACTACTCCTTCACAGTGTGTTGTAAACACATGTACGTGTAGCCGGGGTGTATCCAATAAAGGCTCATCTGGTTGTTTCCCACTGACATGCAAAGGGCACTGGGGGTCTATCTAACGGTGAACCTACAGCGTACTACAAATCCAACACTAATCCTCTGCGGCTTAACCAGTCAATAACTTACCGCAGGGCTATACAACACGACGCTTGAGTGATTACTGAGCTCACGATATGTCGCTGCTATATTTCAAAATATTATTAGATCGATGTACCATTACTTTAAAGTCACTCTTCATATTCATACTCATACACATGTTATTCAGTCTAGTACGTTTGATATTATGTAGTAGTACATGACATTCACGTATTATTAAAGCAAAAGACTTTGCAATATGCTGAGTCATCAAAAGGTGTATCACACAGGAGGCTTACTTCATCACGAAGGCCATGTAGAGGGGCTGTGCCATATGAATACAGAAGGGGCGCCTCTATACGTTACAGTAGGTGTTGTGGCGCTTGTCACGTATGTCACATGAAGATTGGCGGCCAAAGAGTTACACCTTGTAGATCTATAATGATGTTCCCTAATCATCTACACCCTAAGTAGCCCAATATTAAAGTGTCAGCCTATGTGTGAATGAATACAATGCTTTTGGACTTGGAGGTGGATGTGGGGAGGCCCCTAACTTGTACCATTAGATTAAAGCTGCACTGAGTGTATTCTGTTGACCAGAGCAGAATATGTTGAACTCGCCATGTGTAGCAGACATGCTCATTGTGTGGTACAGGTATACCATATACATGCAGGTACACACATACATAGTGTCCACTTGGCCTGCACCTGCTATGCTATAATCATGCGGGTTGTGTCACATAAATACACACCTCTGCCCCTAGCCAGAGTGGCAGTGGAACTTTCGTTTTGTCTATTTCTATTTTCTCAATAGTTTTTCATTTTAGATGGTATACCTTCTGGGTTACAGACACGCTGATCATTAGGTACAGCTTCGCATTGCACATATGTCGCTGACGTGTTAATTGTGATACCAACTTAATCATAATCCTCTGGTCAACTCAACCTTTGAGTTATTATAAGCAAGAAATGTTCGATAGTAATGTTGCATGTCATTAGATTTAGACTCAGGCACACACACAATATATATGGCCTAGGCCTATAGATTTTAGTCCTACTCCTCAAGTCTTGAGAAGTATCTCTTGGGTATCGTTGAAAGAGGTAGCACATCACTTGTATCCCTAGATTACGCCTTTGAATATAAGAATGAATGCATACACAATCTGACCAACCTTATGTATAATCCCAATTGTATCCTCAATAACATCCTTCTGACACAGTAGATCTACCACTATAGTAGAAGGTCCAGATGATCTTGTAACTAGTTTTAATGATAAATAGACCTACAAACTAACAAGTGGTTGTCCAAATTGAGGATGCAGGCAATGAGGCATGAACGACTTCATTTCTCCCTCTAATTCTTAACACCTTGAAGCACGTCACAGACGAGTATACGCCCACTTGGGAGTGGACCATGAGTGTACCTCGAAGTGCGCCAAAAGGAGATCCGCTGCCTTATGTGTAGTGTACACATGAGTGTGTGTAGCTACACCTATATGGGCAACGTCCAAGGCGGCAGTGCGACGCGTCACGGGCCCCGCCCACTCCCGGGCCTGGGGATGTTGATCATCATCTAGCGCTAGCTGGAGGAGCCAAACAGACCCAGCTGAGAGGGGAGTGGGGCCGGGGGTGGGGAGCAACACCATGGGGTTCTATAGTGTCTACAGAGTGTCTAGTTGGCTTGTCTATGTCCTTTGTGCTCTGCTGACGCCAGCTCAACCTCTCCCCAGACCGGATCGATACACAGCATGCACACAGCCCAGCCTCCCTCCTCTGTGCCTGTGGCCATTTTGAGATGGGGAGATCATCGAAACAGGCAAGTGCTACGGCCGCCACAAAATATATCACTTCCCTACAAGGTCCAATAAACACAACCATTCCCAGAATTTAGCAGAAGATGTGGCTAACTCATTTGGTCACATTGCCATGTATTTGTTATGAAAAATACTCAATCAGATCCTTCTATATTTCTCCTTTTCTGCATGATATCCGCGGGTACACAGGCAGCATTGGAGCATCGATAGCAAGTTTTGGCACCGTATTTTTAGCCTGGAGTGAGCGATATTATGGGAGTCGCTCATTCATACGCCGGGAATATCACTTTTGCGGCTTTCATTTAGATACTTTTGAGCTAATATGGTTTCAATCGTACTTACGATGATGTGAATTTGCCGAGAGAGTGGGTATATCGCAAGCAATATCCAGTAAATCCGAACGGACTGAGCCTTTCTCAGCGCCTGTCAAATCCTCTCGTATTTGGGTTATGACGTCATTCTGTGGGGCTTTCCCCAGAAAACGAGGAGGGAATTCCCTGCGTTCGTGTTCCCGCGCTCCGCTGATCAGACTCGATGCATGTCAACGCCCGTGTGGTGAACTGTTCAGTTTGCGCTGTTGTCATGTATTAACAAGTATGGGCAGCAGACACGAAATATTTGCTTAGGGTGCAAGCCTTAAGCCTATCTGATCATATTAGCTATTACATACATCCCCGGGCATACATCCCATCTACCCTCTGAATTACTCCCCCCCCCCCCCCCACCTGCGCCCAATGCCTAGTTCCATATACTACTACTACTGAAAAGGGCGGAAGAGAGAGGGTTGTATGGATGGTAGAGTTTGTTCCGGGGGGGGGGGGTCTTGCACAGTAGGGGTAGTAGATGTTTTGTAGATGTAGATGCCTAAAGTAGCTGAAATCGCTTCTTTCCTTGCGTTTCATCTTTGATGACATCTGATCGCCATGAAATACTGGAGAGGGTTATTTCACAGGGGGTTTGAAATACGGCATTCCTTGGTGTGTTTTTTTGTTTTTTTAATTTTAGCATGAAAGTAGGTATAGTAGCCAGCCTCTCCGAAAATTGACCAAAAAAGGGTAAAAATATTAACATTTCTTCAAAATTGCATTAAAAAAACGTAGGGTCGGCCCTGTTTTGATAAGGTCGGTCGGATGACCTGAAGCAAATTTTTTTGGCCTGGTATTATGGTAGGGATATAGGGGGGTTGTAGAGATGGAGTGGTGGTAGGTGGAGAGTGAGGGGTAGAGATGGGGTGGTAACATTTGGGGCAGTAGGTTGGTGGAGGATGGGAAAGTAGGGTGGTAGGGATGGGACAGTAGGGTAGTAGGGATGGGACAGTAGGGTGGTAGAGATGGGGTGGTAGGGCGGTAGGGATGGGGTGGTAAGGTTGTAGAGATGGGGTGGTAGGGTGGTAAGGGATATTATTATAGACAAAGGTTCACAAGTTTTGGTCTGTTGGCTGGGTTATTTCACGAGTTGAAGGTGCGGCCTCGTGAAATGCGGCCCCGCCTTCAACAAGTGAAATAACCCAAGCAACAGACCTAAATGAGTGTGCCTTTGTGTTTATTTTTTATGTTTTTCGATTCAAATGAAATAGGAGAGGGCCTAAAGTAGCTGAAATCGCTTCTTTCCATGCATTTCATCTTTGATGACATCACAGGCCATGAAAGACTGGAGAGGGTTATTTTACAGGGGGGGGGGGGTGAAATACGGCATTCCTTGGTTAAATCAATGAGACAGCCGTATTCCACAAAAAAATAAGGGGGGTAGGGTGGTCGAGATGGGGCAGTAGGGAGGTAGAAATTGGGTGGTAATACTGGTATTGGTTGGTGGAGGATGGGGCGGTAGAGTGGTAGGGGGTAGGGATGGGGTGGTAGGCTGGTAGGGATGGAGCAGTAGGGTGGTAGAGATGGGGTGGTAGGGTAGTAGAATGGGGCAGTTCGGTAGTAGGATGGGGCAGTAGGGTGGTAGGATGGGGCAGTAGGGTAGTAGGATGGGGCAGTACGGTAGTAGGATGGGGCAGTACGGTAGTAGGATGGGGCAGTAGGGTAGTAGGATTGGGCAGTAGGGTAGTAGGATGGGGCAGTAGGATGGTAGGATGGGGCAGTAGGGTGGTAGGGATGGGGCAGTAAGGATGGGACAGTAGGGTGGTAGGGATGGGGCATTAGGGTAGTAGGATGGTAGGATGGGGCAGTACGGTGGTAGAATGGGGCAGTAGAGAAGTAGGATGGGGCAGTAGGGTAGTAGGATGGGCCAGTAGGGTGGTAGGGTGGGGCAGTAAGGATGGGACAGTAGGGTGGTAGGGATGGGGCAGTAGGGTGGTAGGGATGGGGTGGTAGGGTGGTAGGGATGGGGCAGTAGGGTAGTAGGATGGGGCAGTAGGATGGGGCAGTATGGTGGTAGGATGGGGCAGTAGGGTAGTAGGATGGGGCAGTATGGTAGTAGGATGGGGCAGTAGGGTGGTAGGATGGGGCAGTATGGTAGTAGGATGGGGCAGTAAGGTGGTAGGATGGGGCAGTATGGTAGTAGGATGGGGCAGTAAGGTAATAGGATGGGGCAGTAGGGATGGCACATATTAAAGGGCGTTAGAGATAAGGCAGTAGGGATGCAGCAGTAGGGGCGTTCTGAGTTCTAGGGACGAGTTCGATAAGAGCGGCCCAGTAGGGAGAGCAACTCGCGGTGCATCAAGTCAGGCATGGCAATGTAGCGTGCCAAAACACTCGCACCGGAGCTGTAATTGCACGTGGAGTATTTGGCTCTAAAAGATTCACGAGTCACCCAGTAGAACCATGCAGCCCCACCCTCAGCACTGCATTCAGGCATGTCCCTGGGGTAGAGACTATGTGAACCCCGATGGGAAATACAATATAATTAGTTCTCACCACCACCTGTTCACATGGGCTGACATTCTAGGAGAAATGTATTTTTTTCTATATTCGTCTGGTGTGGAGGAGGGAACTAATGGAATTGTGGGCGATTTAGAAATGATTCTGTAGGAGGTCGATGTGTACATGTAATATGCAAGTAAAAACATCACATTATTATCAGCCATTAGGCGCTTGAGGTGTTCTCAGTGAGCATACAGCCTTCAAAAGCTTGGCACGCTAGATCGGGCATCAGTATTTACAAAATAGTATACTTTTTTTGTTATACATGCTTTGAGTGAGAAAAGAACATAAAACAGTATTCGATGTAATAAGCGCCTGGGCGCTAATACAATTGTTCAGTGTGTTTTATTACATGTAATCGATTCCAAAGTTGTGAGAGAATTTGGGTGTTTATCTAATCTAAAAAAACAAAGAAGGGGAGAGGTATTAAAATCAGGAGGTCGAATACTAGATGCAGGAGTTCCTTATTTTGGACATTGAATCCACATTTAAACGATATCTCTTTTGTTTAAATTGTATCAGTTCACCCCTTTTAATGCACACTTGTTTCTCATTTCCCGTTATTCCCACAGGAACAGAGAGAAAGTCACGGATATTTAGGACATATGGATGCCATAAACGATGTTATAACAGTATCTATGTAACTATCTTAAAAAGCGCACACATCAATAACATCTGATATAGTCTGTTCAATTGTAATCACAGCGTTAGCTGCTTTTCTTGTGCATGTAGATTGAGCAAACATACACAAGAATGGCTGCCAATTTTCCTGTCAGTAGTATTGATTTGATCAGCCTGTAGATACGTCATGCCATGGTGATGTGATATGCAGTTACATTGACAGCCGTCCCTGACACACCCTCAGAGAAAAAATAGTTTCTACCAGATCAAAGTGGGATCCCGGTGAGATCTGACGGATCCTATGGTACTAACAACCCCCACCCTACCCTATTTAATATCTAACTAAAGTGGGATGTCAGCTATATTATATAGCTTCATTCTAGTCTATCTACTGACGCTATTCTGTACATTTAAACCACAGCGGAGGGCCAAGACAAAGGAATTCACACCTTGGTTATTTCCACTTAAGACTCACATAATCTTCTAGCTGTGGTTTAAAATAGTTAGACAATGGTTATGAAAGGGTAGGTAGGATTAGCCACAGCTTATAAAGCTGTGATTAATTCTATTTACCCTTTCATAACCATAGTCTAACTATTTCGTAATACCCTTGATGTTCAAAATTCTATGGATGGTGGGAGCTTGGAATACAAAAAGTATGCGATATCCCAAGCCCTCACGATTCGCTTTACAGAGAGTTCAATACGGTTATTCTTCCAGAGCTGGGGGGGGGGGGTATATATTCTCTGCGTAATCTTAAATGTATTCTCTACGTTATTTTAAAATCATGCTCAGACACCATATTCCAGAGATGCCACACGGTCGTCAACCAAAAGTAGTAAATCTTCCAATTTTAGCCAATTTTCAGTATGAAATTAACTTAATTTTATACAGAAATTCCAGCTGAAAAGTAGGAACTCCTGCAAAAGTAGGAAAAGTGGCATCTTTGATATTCATGAATATATTGACCCAAGGCTAAGGACAGCTGAGTAGTTAAAGTTATACAGAGAACGCATTGTTTAAGATTAGGCAGAGAATGCATGTTCCCACACCCGCATGGGCTAGTATGCACGTGCCCCGCACATACTCTCAATGAGCCACTTTCATGCACTTAATTGTCTTGTGTATGTACAGAACCACAAGCTGAGGGGGTGGACTCTACTGGCTTACAAGTAGAGGCCTACAGAAAGTAACCACCGTAAAACCTCTGATAAACCGACCTTTTTTTTAAAATGTTAGGCTTAATTCGGCATATATCACTGTTTCATAGAGGGGGGGGGGGTGTCGGCTTATAAGGTGTTCTTTTTATCAAGTGCTTTATAGTTTAACCACGTTTCAATGGACCCAAATTCGGCTTGTAATATTCTCTCAAGGTGGGAGGTTGGCTCACCGGAGCTTTTACGGCACTTATTGTTTAGGTAGTGACACCACTTTAATTTAATTACTTTGATCCCTGGTATTTGAAAGGTCGACGTGTCTTAAGACCTAATCACTGGGGGCATCCATGTCACCGTCACCCAGCCCCATTCCATGTCACTTAGCAGATTACTATAGAGGCGGTATTGACTATGTGGTGTGCATACCGACCTCTCATAAGCACCAGTTACCTGTATACTATGGCTGGTCCAATACGGACAAACAAACCCAATGTTGCCCTTGGGGGAATAGGCGGGGAATGCGCATACAAGGTAGCTCTATCATTTGGAGGACTTCTATGGATTCTAAAGACATGTGCTACACCTCTGTCTGAAACAGATTCTATATCAAGTAACAAAGATCATTGATGTAACAACGTCTTACTATGTTTTATTATAAAACCATATGTACATTATGTCTAGATGATATGAGCCTACACAAAAGACAGTTATGAAACCAGGAATGAGATGAGTACCTGCTTTATGCCACATGTGTACATAGAGAAACAAACAGTTATATATATGCACATAAACATACATGTCTGATAACAAATGAGTTGCTTTCTATATAAATGTTTCAGCAACAACTGAACACATAATGTATCAAGTGTGTGTGTTATGTTTTGGGAGACCATGAACGTATATATATATATATCCTTTGATTAAGGCATCTCTCTGCAATGACAATCAAAAGATTCAGCGGATTTTGGCAGTACTGAAATAAAAGTTACATATCTGGACGATAATCATATACAATGTATACATTTGTACCCTAGCTGATTTTAGAAGACAGACAGATACATCAGGTGTCTTTCATACAGTACCATAACATCACAACTGTCACATAAGGGATGTCTACTTGTTCCAATTCATGACATGACCCTAGCTTTTGCACACATGATTTTTCTATTGAATAGAAAAGGCTGACACACAAAATGGCAGTTATGCTATAAATCAGTGTTCAATATATTAATAGTGACACTCAAACCAGGTATATTGTGTGAATATTCTTGCCTATATCTACGATATACCATAAGTGCAATATAGAAGGAAAAAGATCAGCAACACTCATCATGTATCTCCCCCGTCGGTTGGCTTTAACCCTCAGCTCCTGAGCACCCACTGTGTACCGACACTGTACACAGCCCCAATAACATGTGAGGAGCAGACTGTTGAGCTGCCGTGTACATTTGTTCGTGTGGTTGAGCAGCTCTCTAGTCCCGACCCCTCCAACCCTACCCTCTACCCCACTATAGTCCTATTAGTCCACACCAGTGGCAGCACAGACTCAGAGGCAGCCAATGGGAGTCTGTGATGGACTATAGACAGGAGATTCATCTTACAAAGCAGGGAATCTAACAGACATGCTTGCCCTGACTCCCCAGCAGTAACCGTTTAAGTCTATATGATCGGAGACAGTGTAACGATATCTGAGCAGTAGGGTTCCCTACATACGGCAGTGCCGAAGAGACTCACTAGTCAAGACTCGTCCATATTCTGCCAACATGTTTATCGCCTGTAGGGTCTAACCTAGAGGTTATTAAACCTTTAATATCCAACTACGGGAGGAAAAAGTCGTCTGTTCCGTTCCCCAGGGTGTGGCTGAAGGTTAGTTGAAACAGCATGGATCTACTGTAACACAGGCAATACATTAACTCTAGGAATGTTCGGCGTTTCATGTCACCAACCAACCCCTATAAACTCTACAGAACCTATCACACCTATCGTACATATCCTGTATGTAATACTATGTCAATACATAGGACAAATGAGACATCTTGACATAGAACAAATGAGACATCTTACTGCTGTGAGTATCAAACTGTAGGAGATTCATGATTGGTAACATTTTCAGTACAATGTACAACAGCATTCACCACTGGAATGACATCACAAGTGCAGTTAGTCATGTTGGAACACTACTTTGCAGTACATCACATAGGGGCAGTGAGTCCATTGCTACAGTCTCAGTGATCTTCTCTTGACCAGCGACCCATCATGCAGTAATGTGCATAATCATCTCCTAAGTATCGGGTAATCGCTTTTAGATGGATCTTCAAAATATACTCGATTTGGAATATTCCAGTACTTGGAATGTTGTCCTGAGGAACAATAAAGGCATTGTTCAGCACCACACTAATGACTAGGTTTGCATAATAATAAAAATACAGCGGGAATGGTTTCTTGATGACTTTGTGTCGTTTACATCTATACAGTGACTGTAACGCACGGTGTCCTTGGTATCCGCACCACACAGTGGACAAGGTGTGGCCGTCAGTACAAGTAGGCGGGAGGCGATCCTGGCGGTGACTACTGACGCGACTCAGCAGCTCTGATGTCCTCCTCCACCTCCTGTGTGGGCAAAAAGTTATATCATATTGGTATGGGATATGTTTGATATGGCAGGGTCTCACAAAATCGATACAAGTTGAAAGTAAGGGCCTAGGCTATTCTCTCATGCCGGTCCAGGGGGGGAATGCCGCGGCCCCGACCTGGTGGCAAACGCATGCGTAATATTGTCCACTGCAGTATCCAAGTGGGTGGTCAGTGGTGAGAGGGTGAGAGAGCCATCAAGTGGTGACACCACTGGCATTTAGGGGAACTAGCTACTATGCTTCATAGTGGCACGCTGTTCTGATTAGACACAATCTAAGATATTCTTTTCAACCACAAGCACTGATGCTCCCATATGCTCCCCTTGACATTTTCAAGGATCATTATATCATTCTATTTATTTTCAATTTTAGCTTCAGTGGAACATCCCTTAAATACTTGCAGAAACAGTTCAAAGTGTTGACTGATTTTAGGCTTCATGGACAGCCCAATGTCAGGTCAACTAGCACAGATTTCTCTATTCTCCTACATTGCCATGCCTCTAATATATATTATCAGACTCAAAGGGGGAAGTGTTTTTGGTGTGGGTGTAGCATTGACTACTTGTCACGTGCAGTAGATTTAGAGCATTATGGCATTTTACAATACATGCTGGGCTAAAGTGCTAACAGGTAAGTGGATAAAGTTACGCATACGTTTGACACCAGTCGGAGCCGCTGCGTGGGCCCCCCCTGTGCCGGTCATAGATCGCACCCAGTCCTAGATTGTACCGGGTCATACTTTCAACTTGTATCCATTTCGTGAGACATAGCCATACATGAACAGACCAAAATGGCAATTGCAGGTGTATATATTTAATTGGAACGGTTAGAAAAGGCCCAAGGCCTAAAACATAAAATATTTGTGGTCATGTAACCAGACCTATAAAGTTTGTTCAATCTTTTTTTCAAGTGTCCCACATAGCGAAATGGTTTTAAAATGTACTAAAACTGACTTTGCCACCATTAAAATGATTTCCTTTATGTCATCTTACTCATTCCAGGTTTTAATCATTTAACAAAATATCCTACCTTCTGCCTTCTAACGATCATTTCATTTTTCTCTTTCATCTTCTTCATGTATGCATCTAGGGCGTCTTCCGACTTATCTTCTCCAATGCTCTGCAAATCGACCAGCACAGATACAGTACAAACCTAGAAGACAAGCTGACCCCACACTTTTTTTTATATGAGATGGTAAAATTACCAATCCCGTTTATTTATACTGGACATAAAAAAGAGCTTGTGCAGCTCGATGAGTATCCTATGTCCAGTTTTCTAACAGTAAACACTGGATCATAGGTCTATAATGAATAAACAAGGAGTCATGGAAATATTTTCCTGGCCATATGGTACATGCAAGCCGATCCTCCAACTTGCCAAACCTGGCTAGATGGCCTTCTTTAATTTTAAGCAGAGCTTCCAATTTTTAATTCTTGCGGGCCTGGAGCCCAATCCCGGCCAACATTTCAACCCAAATTTTAAATATCGGTAGATTTAGGCAGCTTATTACGTAGCTACCCGACCTTGTCCATACGTGTACCATCTACATTTTGGATTGATTGATTTCTATACGAGCGCACTGAATTTATTTCCATCTCCCCCCTCTAAAGGAGAGATCCAAACTGGACTTTTTCTTAAAACGACTTATATCACACTTTAACGGTAGATGTATGGCTTCTTGACAGGATTAAATCTCTATAAACTTTGAGGGAGGAACTAATAAGTTAAGACATCGCTACATCACAGTTTTAGCATCATATATAGGATAATATCAAATAGGAAACAGTGGCTTACGTCTATTTGTGCTGCTCTAGGTACTTTTGGTCGCTGCGGTTTTGGGCTAGCAGGTCTGGGGTGTCGTACGTCTGAACTTGTCGTCTTCCTGGTCGCTTGTTCACGGTGAGACGTAGCAGAGACATCAGAATGTTCAATGTCTTTAGACACGGCCCCTACTGCCTCTACCCGTTCAGCAGTAGGCGGTTTGACGGATGGACGGCCCTTAGTGCTATCAGAACCCTTGGACCGTGGTTCTCGTGTATGAGCGACTGGGAGCCTCGGCTGTCCCCTCGTGGTGCGGGTCGGGATTCCTGACACCCCATGTCTCAGAGTATCACACACAGAAGCTACAGCGCTACTGGACACTCTCCTACGGCAATGTGTTGGTTCCTCCGTTGCAGCCCGATTACTGACGGTACACAACTCTGTAGTGGAAGTGCTGGACTCCATTTCACTTAGTCTCTTTGCTGCTCGTGGGCCGTACAATGAGGCTATTCGTGCTGCTCTGAGAGCATCCAGTGGCTGCGGTTTGGGGCTGGCAGGTCTGAGGGGTTGTACGTCTGAACGTATCGTCTTCTTTGTAGCCTGTTCACGGTGAGACCTTACAGGGACATCAGAATGTTTAACGTCTTTGGACACGGCCGGTACTGCCTCTACCCGTTTAGCAGTAGGTGGTTTGACGGATGGACGGCCCTTAGTGCTATCACGACCCGTAGACAGCGGTTGTGGTGCATGAGTGACCGGGGGCACCTGTGGTTCTGCCGCCGCACTTCTGCTCGGCTCATGTGTCTTTAGTTTGACTTTGTCTATTTGGTCCCCCAAAGCTTCAATGCTGGTTGTAACCTGAAAGGGTGGTACATCAGTACTATTGGTACTACCAGTAGATGACTCTGATGTTTTCCTACCCACTGCCCGTGGACCGTACCTTGGGCTGGAATACTTAGCTGGCCCCGGGGAACGGCGGGGGCCATAGCGGCGTATTAACTTTTGCCCCACGGCAATCTCACTGTCCACCTTTTGCGATGCCGCAGTAACTGCAATATTTGGCTTTGCTTTAAGAGGGCTGGAACTGTCTGACACAGGGATATCCTGATTTGCAGCTGAAGCGGGATTTACAGTTGAAGTTTGCGGCTGACGTCTTTGTTCTGGATGTGCCATCTCTCCGCCTTCTCCTACTCTTCTAGTGCCTTTGAAACCTCTGGGCAATGAGTTGGGGAGCCTAGCGCTGCTTGGTTTCATACTGGTGTCTGACTGGTTGTATTTTGGATTAAAGCACTTGTGGGCTGTTGGCTTGTGTGAACTCTGTGTGTCGTGAGAGGTAGCACCAAAACCTGGTGGTCGCGACACTCTTTTCTGTTCGGGTCTCTCAGTTTCTTTCAAGTTGCTGTGACACGAGTAATGATAGCTACTTTGCTGACATGTTTGCCTATTAATTTTCTGATGCCCATATGTTTTATATGGCGATCTGCGAAATCCTTCTGATGGAATGTTCTTTTCTACAACTGGTTGGCTATTAGGAACTGTGATAGCGCCTTCTGAGGATCCTTTCTCTTCTGTAGCAATTCTCTTGTCAGCTACAACAGCATTAGGGATTTGGGTTTCATTTTCCCCAACCTTTTTCTCTGTGGGTTCTTTGTGAGCTACATCTTCCAAAGTACCAGCAGACTCTACAACATGATCATCATCCTCATGAGGTGGTACATCATCTGTTTCTGATTCACTTATATCCCAAATGGAGCTATACTTGGCTGCGTAGTTGCCCTTTATCTTTGTTGATGGTGCCAGTGGGACAATGCCTGGTATGCCTCCAGGTGCACAGAGATGGGGCTGAGTCATGATGGCCGCTGCTCCAGGGCTGCTGCCTGAAACACTGTCCTGACCAGGTGGTGCTACTGGCTGGTATATCAAATTGGGGAACATGTTGGGCCCAGCGCTATTACCACTGCCAGGTAACCACACGCCTTGCCCTTCTGCTACTGGGAGAACACCACCCTGGGGTGTCAGCTGGAGCCCAGGTGGGTAGAGTGGGACAGCGGCGGCTGCAGGAGGCTGTGCTGGACTGGACACAGAAGGCTGAACACAGAAGGGGAGGTACAGGAGGTAGGGGTTAACGCCCCCTGGAAGAGCTCCTGCTTGTGGTACCCCATAGGCAGCACCATGAAACCCAGGAGGAGGGGCACTATGCTGATACACCTGCTGTGTCTGAGAAGCAAGAACAGGTGTAGAATGGCAGTTTGCAGCTCCATTGTTAGAGGTATTGTTAGAGGTCCCAGCTGTGCTGCTCTGAGCAGCTCCTCCCTCAGGGGTCTGCTCAGCAGCTGTGTGTGAGCAGGTTGGGTTGAGTTTTTCATGTTCCTCTCCTTTCGCTACCACTGCCTGTACCTCACATGTGGGTGCTGAGGACTCAAGACTTTGGGGTTCTTGATCACTATTGGATTGTTCGCTACCAGAGTCATCACCATTAAATTCCTCATCGGCCGAAAAGAATTCATCTTCTTGTGAAGCACTTGCACCATCGTCAGAATTTGAGGCTGTGTGTGATTTGTGTTCTTGCGAGTTTGAACCACTCGCACTATCATCAGAATTTGAACTTCCATGTGATTCTTCTTGTGAGTTTGAAGCGCACGCACCATCGTCAGGATCTGAAGCCCTGCCTGATTCATCTTCTTGTGAGTTTGAAGCACTCGCACCAGCGTTAGGTTTTGAAGCCCTGGAAATGAAGATATTGATTATTTATTTGAATTTACCAATCTTTTGTTTGTTTGTGTAGTTTAACGTCCCACTGACTATGCAGGTGAGACTTACTCAAGTTTTAGTTTTTCACAAGTAAGAAGGTAGGCCGAAGGCCTACCTCGGATGATCGTATCCAGGATGATCGAATCTATGAGATGAGCAAAAAGATAGAAATCCCGCTCCTACACATTTACCGAAGCAAGGGTTCTTTAACCTCCGACACCACATAGACATGGTGTGAGAGGGACAGGCCTTTGTTATGCTGTAAGTCTACCACAGCATGAGAGAGCCCAGCCATAGGTATAGTCGGGAAGCAATGAAAACTCCAAGCTAATACAAACTGTGTGCCATCAGTCAGGAGTGATACATCCCGACTCGCCAAACTAGTCTCCCCCATTTTTTTTCCATTTTTTGTATTTTTTTGTATTTTTTATTTTGGTATAATCTAGGTTATACCGTGGGAACCTTGGTTGTTGTAGCAACAATACATACGAGAGGAGACTGCGCATGTGCAGTAGCCAGTCCTTAAGAGCCTGTGAGGGTAAGAAATAATGTCTTAGGAGTACATGTACCTAAATAAAGGTTGCAGATAGAGATCTCTTCATCCAACCAATTTAGCGAATTTAATTTATAGTTAATCAAAGTCCTGTTAATTGATTTCAGGGAGAGAGTGGTAGGGTGTATATTCCCAGAACCACCAAGGTTCGCTCAGTATGACACAGATCACACCTCAACTTATTGGTAAGTTTCATATGATCAATATATTATACCTCAGAAACCTTAAGGTGTTTCCTGTAATCTACAAGCAGAGATGCCACTCCCTTGTCGATAAAAAGTATTTGGTAAATTTTCTGTAGGAAATAAGGTTAATTTAATACAGAAATTCCAGCAAAAATGTAAGAATTCTTGCAAAAGTAGGGAAAGTGGCATCTCTGTACAAGAGTTTCAGAGACCTTACTTCCCAGAACAGATAACAAACTCATAGATTTTTTTTTTGTTATACATGTACATATAATATACTCTAACTGTGCAGTTGAGAATGTAAATGCAGCTTATAAGGTCCCTATGACCAACTTATGTTTAATGTCCCCAGGACAATGTTTATCTTTAATGTCCGGAGGACAAATGGTCAACAGATTGAAGTTCAACTGGATTTTGGCTTTATAAGTTAGATTTATGAGGAGGACACAACGGAAAGATTATGAAGTAATCAATAGGGACCACTATTAAAATAATCAACGACTCAACAATGGTTTTAACAAGTCCGCCAAAACAATCGCGATGTGAAATACTGACTTAGTATACAACATAGCTAGTGGATTGACTGATGTATGTAGGGCAACTAGTGTGCACAACAGGTACCTGATGCAGGCCCTATGGTGCTAATATAGCTTGCTAAACATGACTGGGCAATAGTGGCTGAGAATCTCTAGGTGGTGATAAATTATGGCCTCCATGGGAGCCTATCGTCTGCAGCTATTCTGACCATCCCTGCCTTGTCGACGCCTCTTTGGACGAGGTGGGCCTGCGTAAGCAGGACCATCCCCGGAGAGCAGTAGCCCACGTGGATGACAAGGGCCTGCATGGGGAGGACCGCCCCTGCCTCGCCGATACCTCTTTTGACGACATGGGCCTACGTTGGGAGGGCCGTCCCTGGATAGCGATAGCCCACTTGGATGATGTGGGCCTACGTCAGGACGTGGGCCTGCATGGGGAGGACCGTCCGAGCCTCGGCGACGCCTCTTTCGACGACTTGGGCCTACTTGGGGAGGACCATCGTCTGATAGTGGTAGCCCACTTGGATGATGTGGGCCTATGTCAGGACGTGGGCCTGCATGGGGAGGACCGTCTGAGCCTCGGCGACGCCTCTTTCGACGACTTGGGCCTACGTTGGGAGGGCCGTCCCTGGATAGCGATAGCCCACTTGGATGATGTGGGCCTATGTCAGGACGTGGGCCTGCATGGGGAGGACCGTCTGAGCCTCGGCGACGCCTCTTTCGACGACTTGGGCCTACGTTGGGAGGGCCGTCCCTGGATAGCGATAGCCCACTTGGATGATGTGGGCCTATGTCAGGACATGGGCCTGCATGGGGAGGACCGTCTGAGCCTCGGCGACGCCTATTTCGACGACTTGGGCCTACGTTGGGAGGGCCGTCCCCGGATAGCGATAGCCCACTTGGATGACATGGGCCTACATCAGGATGCTGTGGGCCAGCCTGGGGAGGAACATCCCTGCCTCGTCGATGCCTCTTTCGACGACGTCTGTCTACGTGGGGAACACCATCCCCAGATAGCCGTAGCCCACTTGGATGATGTAGGTCTACGTAAGGACAACGTGGGCCTGAGGGGGGAGCACCTTCCAAGCCTCGTCGGTGCCTCTTTCGACGACGTGGGCCTACGTGAGGAGGACTGTCCTCAGATAGCGGTGGCCCAGGACGTGGGCCTACGTCAGGACAATGTGGGCCAGTGGGGAGAGGACCATGCGAGCCTCGTCGATGCCTCTTTCGACGACGTGGGCCTACGTGAGGAGGACTGTCCTCAGATAGAGGTGGCCCAGGACGTGGGCCTACGTCAGGACAACGTGGGCCTGTGGGGGGAGGACCGTCCTCGGATAGCAGTAGCCCACTTGGATGATGTGGGCCTATGTGGAGAGAATCGTCCTCAGCTGGTGGTAGCCCACTCAGGAGACCCAGGACTCTGTGGCGAGGGGTTGGCGGTAGGCAACCTGGCCGCTGTGGGCCTACAAGTGGAGGACAGGCCCCGATTGGGGGTAGTCCACTTGGACCATGTGGGCCTGCATGAGGAGGACCATCACCTGCTACCTGTAGTCCCCTTGGACACCTGTTTGGGGAGGACCATCCCTGGCTGGAGGATGCACCCTCAGGTGACGTGGGCCCCTGCAGGTCACTGGGGTGTTTTACAAGGGTGTCAGGACAAGCCTCCATGATGCACATGTACCGCTCTAACTTTGCATAACTGAAATGAGAGAAGACACAATCAACAATATGTAAACATGTGACACTTTAACATTGGCATCGGCCAAATGCCTCCCCATCACTAGAAATATTCAAGAGTAACGGCTCTGGGAATGCTGCGTGGCACTTACCGATGTGTAGCACCCATCTTCTCAGGTGGGATCCCTCCATAGCCATCCTGAAGCACTCCTACACAATCCCATCATAGCAGGTTATCTAGGGTCAGGATGTTTCCTAGAAGTAGAACGCTCCCTCAGTTGATAGAAGACTGCAGTCACCTAGCCTGCTGGAGTACCCGTGTCGATGGCCTCATGTACTACCGACATCTCGATGGCCCCCGCAATCCACACACTCATCTCATCTGCAGGGTGGTCGGTCTGGGGTCTGCGGTCAGACTGGAGAGGACCGTCAGCATCCCTCAAGTATCCAGGCTCTGATGGCTACCTCACTGTGGCACCTTCCCTTCATCTTGGCTGGCGCACCTCACCGGTCGTGGTGGGGGGGTTGGCTGCCGCACCTCACCGGTCATGGTGGGGAGGTTGGCTGCCTTACCTCACCGGTCGTGGTGCGGGGGCTGACGGCCGGGTGGCTGCCTTACCTCACCGGTCGTGGTGCGGGGGCTGACGGCTGGGTGGCTGCTGCACCTCACCGGTCGTGGTGCGGGGGCTGACGGCCGGGTGGCTGCTGCACCTCACCGGTCGTGGTGCGGGGGCTGACGGCCGGTTCTCTTCACTGCATATGATCGGTTCGTGGGGAATGTGCTAGGAGTGCCCAGGGTAGGTGGCTCGCAGCTGGTGGCTCAACGTCCTGGCTTGGATGTTTTCATTAATTTAAAGATATGTGTTATGTATTTACACTAGGTCTGTTATCAATCCCAATTGTGTTCTTTATCTATATCATAAATGTAGAGTAGGAATGTCTACTTACGTGTGGTCACCAGGATCAGGATTATTACCAGTGGATGCAGCCGCAGCCTTCTTCTGTTGGTCCTCAAAATCACGCTGTGAACAAATGGAGATGGCTTAGACATTTGGCATTAAACTGATTTCAATGATGTACACTTTGTAGGATTATATTGGATAGTTTTGGTTGTTAGGTTGCTTTACATCCTAGATATTAAGAGCTTATGTATTTTCAAGGATGGTGATGGTGATCAAATCTATGAGTTGAGTGAAGGTAGGTAGAAAACCTTCCCCTACACATTTACCAAGGCAATGGTTATTTTATATCCCACTCTACATAGACATAGTGTGAGATGGACAGGCCTCCATATACTGTATGTCTATTACAGCAGTTATCAGGTCAAACAGTCAGAGATGCCACTCCCTTACCCGAATGTCGAGAAAAAGTAGGAAGTCCTGGCTAAGATGTTGGTCAATTTTCTGTAGTAAATTCGCTTAATTCAACACAGAAATTGCAGCAAAAAAAGAAGGAATTCCTGCAAAAGTAGGGAAACAGCAGGGTGCTACTGAGTAGTAATGTGGGCCCAATATCTTCTCTGTATACATTTAGATGCTAGTCCCCTGTACCTTGTATTTTTCTCTCAGTGAGAAGAGCTCCTGCTGGAAGTCGCTGGGTCTGGCGGCCTCGGGTCCCTCCATCCGCTTCTGCTGCTCCGTGTGGCGCCGGGGCTGCTGGGCCAGCAACTTGTAGTACGTGTCCAGGTGTCGGCTCACGTACGGGTCAGGTCCATCCTGAGAGGTATGTTTCTTCTGACAAATAAAAACTTTTATTAACAGAGTTGTCTCAGCTAAGGGAAGCTAGTTGAGGACCAAGCGAATGGTTAAGTTTATATACATTGGTGAAGTCAGATTAGTGCCAGAAGTCAACTACTACCTAGTACATGTTGTACTTTTAATCCACGACTGATTGTATGTATGTAAAGTTCTGGTTGGGTGCTCTTCCTGACTATTATAATACTCAATTCAGCAACAGCTGGGAACCACAAGGCTACATAGAAGTACTTACCTCACCGACTGCTGCCTCAGGGAGCTCTTCATGTCCCTCTGCTACAGACGTGGGTGCTGACTGCGTCTCTGTCCTCTTCTGTTCATCCGCCTCCTTCGAGAGAAATTTATGATTTAAGATGAAAGCAATAGTATCGGTAATTAGTGACTGATTGACTGGTAGGCCTATAGTTTTACAGTCCCATTCACACTTGCTCAGTGTCTTGTTGCCTTTTCTTTTTAGGGGTCTGGGCCTCTCCCGGCTTTACAGCAAGACTCCCATTGAAAGGATTGCTAATTTTCAACAACAGGGTGGGGAGATACAAGAACATTTGCTATATTGATTTGTGCCTCTACATGGCCTGGGTGCCCACAATTTTGACCGTGTCACCTTTTAGCAAAACAGCCGTGTCGCCGTGTTGATTTTCATGTACATAAAAACTTAGAGAAAGATATCTACAGGTCGATTTTAACTTTAATCTTTTGTGTCCATTGATTTTTAAAAGTGCTGTGTCGCGTGTGTCGATTTTTAAAAGGGCCGTGTCGATTTTTATCCATGTAGGGTGACTGATTTCCCACATGATCTGCTTGCTTCGATGTAGCATGGTTAAAGCTCATAACCTAGGTTAAAATGTTAGGCCCACTCTAACAAGGGGGCTGACTGAATATGTAGAACCATAGATATAGAGTTCACCTCCCTGGTAGAACGTGAAATGTTATTTCCCAGGTCTTGCACCACCGGTTACCTTTTGACTTCGCACATGTTGGATGACCTTCAGAAAGTCTTTTAGTTGTTTGGATCTGGATTCTCTAGTACTGGACTCCTCCTCAGCGTCCATGACTGCTGTCTGAAACAAGTCATGAAAAGAAATCTCGGCTATTATCAAACAAAAAATGTTTTAATTAATAGCATAAATGTACATACATGTTTTTTTATGTTAATAGCTGTAGGTTTGTATGACAATTTTCCTCCAAGGGCTTTAGGGAGTGCCATTGACAATTTGGTCATTTATAAGGGGGGGGGGGGAGGTGGTGGATTTTTGCGGGGAAATTTTTCTAGCTCCCATCCTCAAAGACACATTAAAAAATGTTTGCCCCCTCCCCCTTTGAACTACAGAAATGCGCAGGCTTTTTAAATTTTTTTTACCAGGTACTGTAAGGGAGTGATCACTTTTTAACAACAGGGGGGGGGGGGGGTGGTGGGTGGCAACATTTTTAACCCGCCCCCCCCCCCCCCCTTATGGGTCGAAAATCGGCGCGCGGGCGGGCCCTTTGAGGCATAGTAACACGCGGGCTTTTTGGCTCAAAACAGCCTACATTTTTTTTACCCCCCCCCCCCCCAAGAGGGATTCAAATTCTTTTCACCCCCCCGGTCAAGGGGTCCAAATTTGTTTTGCCCCCCCCCCTAAACACACCACCCCCCTGTTGATAATAATGATCACTCCCTAAAGGGGTTATATTTTTCTCTCCCCTCCCCCCCCCCCCCCCAAAAAAAATCCACCAACACTCCCCCCCCCCCCTTCGTCCGCTGACGCTGTTGATAAATAATGACGACACATGTGACATGACTGTCATGAGTGCACTCCCTTATATTTTTCACGATTTTAGTGTATCATGAAGGCTGAGGCCCTTCCATTCAATTCCAAGCCCCCCCCCCCCCCCCCCCCACTGGCCATAAATGCGGGAATAAATGACTCCTCCATATAAACATAAGGACCCGGCATAAGGAGCCCCCCCACCCCACCCCCCATCTAGTCAACCCCTCCCCACCCAACCCATTTCTTGTTAAGAAATTTGTACCCGCCGGATAGCCCCCCTTTCTCGAAATTTAGTCCAGACTGGACCAGCGGGAAGCGACAGACACAGACGCAATACAATTCATCTCAAATATCAACAACTGCGTTTTGTAAGATAGTTATGGACTTGCTTGTTATTTACCCTGAACATCCATTTGACGTAAGTATCTAATCTATGCGACTGTTACCTTCAAACAAATGAAGAATCTTGAAGAATAAAAGTGAAAACGATGGGGCGTGAGCGAAGTTCCAAGCGCGCGGTCTCATAGCAGAAGACTTTTGACCTCGCAATGATGGAAGGTTCCCATCTATTGCCATAAACATTATACAATCCTGAATAAAGATATAATAAGTTTAACTAACTTAAGCCAAGGTAATATATATCAGCCTAAGAAACAAAATGACAGCACTATGAGTACGACCAACTTTTCGAGGCAATTTCTGGATAAACCAAATGCCGCTAGGGGGCACCACAATTTTTTCCCGCCACAGCAAGGCGTTACTGCCAAGAGTAGCTCGGTAGGTAGGGGCCTATAGGGCCTAGTCGGGACTGTAGCTGGTTGCGGCGACCCACACAGATAAGAGCTGATAAGACTGTTACTAGCCTGTACCCTGTTTGTCCCCTAAGTGTACCCATCATGGTATGTCTTATCAGTGGATTTAAACCTCAACCAGCGAAATTTAAAATGGCGGACCCACTGGGCATAGCTCCAGATTCCTATAGGCCTACTCGGCACTAGATTAAGTATCATCTGTGTCACTGCAGTCTATCGACGGTGCGAGTTTACTCGGCACGCCATCAAATTAATCTCACATGAATTTAAAGAATAAACATCTACCAGCGCCGTACCTGTGAAAAAAAAGAGCACTTTCCTTTTGGCCTAACTCTTACAATTGAGTCTCATACAAGAGGTAACTTTTATTAGGCACCTACCCACCAGAGATTTTCGGCCCCTCTAGAGGGGAATGGTCAAAAAATATATCAACCCCTCTAGGGGGGAGGGGGAGGGGTGAAAAAAATGTCACTCCTTTTCAGTGAAAAGCCAGCACGCTACTATTGTTCAAAGAGGAGGGGTCTGAAAAATTCTGGCACGTCTCAAGGGAGAGGCCAGAAAAAATATCGACCACCCCCTCTTTCCTCCTGTTGTTAAACAATGACCACTCCCTTGGAGAACAATATGATGCTGGATAAGGGCCTGGGGGGGGGGGGGATCAAGTGCCGCAGCGCCATCCGCATTAAGTGGCTAGAGTGGAAACAACTCACAATCATATTTAACCATATTTTAAGCAATTATTACACAAAAGCTATTCAAGTTTAAATTCTGTTGTATTATTTCCTGGGAAGATTTACCCTTTTCCAAGTTATTTTTCAATGTAGCATTATAAAGCTTCTGTCGTTATCTCAATATGAGGGTTTCATTCATGCTCTCTCAATGCAATGCAAATGTACTGGGGGTAGGCTATATGACCATGGCCCTCCTACAGCCCAGTGGTGATGTATACTAAAGACCTTCCAACAGGTTTGGACCACACTGGACTGTACAGTGTGGCCTTCTCCCTGCCCTGTTTGAGACTGCCGCTACTAGGCCCCGGGGGGGCACTCAATTTTTTTTTGACACGGGTGTGCGGCTGGCCCTTTGACAACCCTTACCCTTGGTGAGGGGGATTTTGGTCTGAAGTGACCCTTGGTGAAGGGGATTTTGGTCAAAAGTGACCCTTGCTGAGGGGGATTTTGGACAAAAGTGCCTAGGTCTTAGCAATTTTCTCTGAGGAGTCGGCCTTGGTGTAAGAATTTTGGTCAAAAGTGACCCGTCTTGCAAAGAATTTTGGCAAAATGTGACCCTTTTTCGGGGATTTTGTTGAAATCTCCGAAAAGTGACCCTTGGTGAGGGGGATTTTGGTGAAAATTGACCCTTGGTGAGGGGGATTTTGGTGAAAAGCAGACCCTTGGTGAGGGGGATTTTGGTCAAAAGGTACCCTTCCCAGCCGCACACCTGTGTATACAAAACATACCAAGTGCCCCCCCCGGGTACTAGGCCTGTGCAGCTGCATATAATTATGCTCCGCGGTATAGAGGGCGCAACGACACTTGACTCCCCCCCTGATGCTGGATAAAAAGCAAGCATGCCCTGAATAGTCACACTACATACCTGGCATGTATATAAGGGACGAGCCATTTAATTATATTATTGCCAGCTGTATTGGATGACAAATGTGCGCGGGCTGTTTTATCTACTCCAAGCCCTTGCAAACGGCACACTTTAACAATACATACAAGTACTAAACAGGGGTGGATCCAGGATTTTGGAAAAGGGGGGGGGGGGCGGCGTGATGTAGGCAATATACTGGGGGTATTGGATTTTTTAACATAAAATGATCAGAAAGATAGGGTGGGCGCACGCCGGGTCCCCCCCCCCCTCCTCCCCCTGAATCCACCCCTGCTAGAGGGGAGACATGCTCGCCAAGAACATTTTGAAAATCTCACTACTAGTATATGTAGAAACCAAATGGTGCAATATCATATGTATTTTAGTAAGCTAGACTTCAGGTTTATTATATTTCTCGACTCTGACTGTGTATGCAAGGATATGCAATCTTTTGGTGGCTAGTAATTTATAAGGACTGGTCCCTTATAATATAAAGATGTGCTGAACTCAACTACCTCAAGTCCTCACATACAACCCAGAGACCGGGAGATCTTATAGGGCCCCCATTTTCAGTCAGGCGGCAGAGTTAAGAACCTCAAGTTCTACATAATACCCAGACAAGGGGGGTTACTATTTGGGCATTCAGTCGGCACTGAGTCTCTAGCCTAGAATCTAGGCATCCACCTAGTGTTACTTGATTGAACTTCTAACCCCCTAAAATGGATGCACCCATGAACTAACCCCTAGGAGCCCTGTGTACTGTAGATACTAGTATAGGCACTTGGATAAATTTTTTAAAACGGTTACAATATATTCTGACTGTAACCATGTGATAGAGCACATTGACCCCCTCTCAGAACATTTGGAATTACATTTGTATCCTAAGTAGAAGTGAAGAAAACAACCAGAACATGCATAGGCTGCAGAAGCAAGCTGGTGCTATACAAATGTACACAGCCTGGTGTGGCAAATTGGCACCAACTACTAGAGACACTCTGTTCTCCCTTTAATTGCAAGGTAACATGACATATCAGGCTTGCACAATGTTACAATGTTACTTGTGTACAGTCAACTCCCTCTTAGCGGCCACCCCTCCAGTGCAGCCAACCCCTCTAATGCAGACACTTTGCATAGTCCCAGACGTACTACAATGTACAGAAAATGACCCCCTCTAATGCAGCCACCCCACCAAAGCGGCCACTTTTTCATAGTCCCAAGGGTGGCCACATTAGAGGGAGTTGACTGTATATATATCTCATTGATTAAACCCAAATCCTACAATATGTGACTTGTATAGCACATTCTTTTATTACTGGACATCGATTCTCTGTCTCTTTGTAGCTCTATAGTGATCGATGCCCAGTTTTATACTTCAGACCAGTGGCTCATTTTGGCTGTTTTTCGCCTCACAGATTGCTCCTAGCGCAAAATCCTGACTAGGTGTCAATATATTCTCTATGCCAATGTGTAATATGAGGGTAGAAAACAGTGGAACCTCAGTTAGAAAAAATCCTACTGAACAGTTTTTGAGAAAATTAGGGTTTTGTTGCCCTTTTTTGCAGTTTTTAGTACATTTCCTACATAACCCGCGAACGTCAGCATTTCTCAATTTTCAGGTATTTAGAATTAGAATTTGACATTTTTTTATTCGCAGTAGGATTCCTGGATACCGAGCCATTCTAGAAAAGCTATTCTTTGGAAAAAATACTTAGTATTTCTTGATGATTTTCGTTGCACAAATTTAGGTTGTAATATAAAAACTGCATTGTCATCCAATCAAAGTGTTTATGCACTGTTGATGGTCACCCCCTCCCACCCTCTTCACTGTGCATTGAAGGAGAACAGGCAGGGGAGGTACACGTGTCTGTGTATAGCTGTTGACCTGGGTGCTGGGTGCATTTTTAATTTATGGGGTGCCAACTGTTCATGAAAGAAAATTCAAATAGATTTTTTTTTTTAGTATCAGATTAATGCAACTACAAGTCGTGATAGCACTTAAAGCATTCTATTTGCATTAATATGAATGGTGGCCACCTTATGGGGTGCCAAATATTCATGAAAGAAAAATTGATAAGAATTTGTTTTTTATTAGCATTAAATTGATGCAACTACAATTCGAGATTGCATTTCAAGCATCGGGGCATTCAATGAATGGTAGTCATCTTAAATATATGGGGTGCCAACTGTTCATAAATAAAAAAAAGAATAGAATTAGTTTTTTTATTAGTATCAGATTAATGCAACTACAATTTGTGATTGCACTTAAAGCATTGTGGCATGCAATGACTGGTAGTCACCTTGAATGTATGGGGTGCCAACTGTTCATGAAAGAAAAAAAAGAAAGTTTTTTTCTTAAGAATCAAATTAATGCAACAGCAACTCAAGATTGCATTTAAGCATTATGGCATTCAATGATTGGTGGCCATCTTGAACCTATGGGGTGCCAACTCTTCATGAAAAAAAACAACTAAATTGGATGTTTTTAACAGTTTAAAATTAATGCAACTACATTTCAAGATTGCATTTAAAGCATTGTGGCATTCAATGAATGGTGGCCATCCTAAACCTATGGGGTGCCAACTGTGTTTGAAAAAGGTATCAAATAGAAATGTTCTTATATAGATATCAAATTAATGCAACTACAATTCTTCATTGCACTGAAAGCATTGTGGCATTTAGTAAATGGTAGCCATCTTGAATGGGTTGAATGAAGGAAAAATCAAATAGGATTTGTTTTTTTGATAGTATCAAATTAATGCAACTACAAGTCAAGATTGCATTTCAAGCATCGGGACATTCAATAAGTGATAGCCATCTTGAATCTATGGGATGCCAACTGTTCATGAAAGAAAAATAGAATAGATTTTTTTTTATTAGTATCAAACTACTGCAACTGCAATTCGAGATTACATTGAAAGCATGGTGGCATTCAATCAATGGTTGCAATCTTGAATTTCGAAATGAACATACACACAGACATATAGGCATGAACATGGTGTTCTCCTTCATATAGATATTCATGGATTTCTACTTCTAATAAATATAGCTTTCTGTTACATGGATGTCGATGTCCAGTTTTAGATATATATCCATATAGTGCATTGGAGTGCTATAATGTTGGACTGCTGTATATTTGATTAAAATGAACAGTGGTACCAAACACAGGTGGTGAAACCACAGATCAGGTCTCAACCATGACTCACCGGTGACATCTGGTGTTAGGATCTAACATCTTACCAATAGGCTTACATAGGGATACTCAGACTGCTTAACACTGGTATATCAAGACAGAACATGACTAATTTAGGGGAATGCAGGAAACCTCTTGGGATTCCACGCAGGAGGCTGGAAACGGACATGTAGCATACTATTGATGTGTAGAAAGAGGGCCGCATGTTAATACAAAGGGGCCATGAATATTTCAATGAAATTCGCTTAGATAAAGTTGACCTTTACATTTGGATAATTGCCATATCAGGACTTACAATTAAATATATTCCCAATGATAAGTGGTGGATAGCCGGCTACAAGACCTTCCCAATAACACATTGCGTACTCCATGACCGTAATTATGAATTACGGTCATACAAGATGGTGGCTGCAAGTGAGTTCAGTCTATTTCTTCTCCAGTCTACTGTATGGAATGTATAACATATTGAAGGCTGCTTTTTGGCCAGGCTGTAGTTTATATGACAATGCTACTGACCCAACACTCGGATCTTGTTCATGTGTACTGGTTTATGCATAAATCAGCCATTAAGAGCTGGTGGGTATGACCGTAATTCAGTTTGCATCAAAACATGGTATGACCGTAATTCATCTCAGGTATGACCGTAATTCTGTCAGTTCATGGTCAGTTGAAGTCATATTTCTGGCTTTATAATGCCTTGTTCAGTGTTCCCACATATTAGACACGTGCCCAGGAGTAATAGGACATCTCCTCTCCCTATAAGTTTCAACCAAACATCCTTAGAGAACAAAATGCCAACCATGTGGTCAGGTATGACCGTAATTCACACAGTATGACCGTAATTCACACTTACAAATAGAGTATGACCGTAATTCAGTACCAATTGTCAGTCACAACATTCCCATCACTTTCCTTCTGGCACTTGCCTGTATCATTGTGTGCTGCCAGGTATGTAATTATGGTACTCATTGAGTCACTCATCCCCAAGCCTAAAATGCAGACATATGCATCATTAATAGGCATATTTATATTGAATACCTGAATTACGGTCATACTTTTTGATAGAATTACGGTCATACCTGACATTCTCATGACAGAATTACGGTCATACCATTGCCTGAATTACGGTCATACCATCCAGCTCTAAATGGCTGGTTTATGCATAAACCAGAACACATGAACAAAATCCGAGTGTTGGGTCAGTAGCATTGTCATATATACTACAGCCTGGCCAAAAAGCAGCTTTCAATATGTTATATATTTCATACAATGGACTGGAGAAGAAATAGACTGAACTCAACTGCAGCAGCCATCTTGTATGACCGTAATTCGGAATTACGGTCATGGAGTACGCACTGTGAATAAGCTAGTGCATGCTCTGTTATCTCTAATAGGGGCTGAATAGGAGCAAAAACGAATAGGGTCATTTCAGACAGGCACTCATAAGGGTGCCAATTTTAGTGTGCCACCTGTGACTGCTGGTTTGAGCCCTGCAGTGCGGTTCTTCCAAGTGCCTAACTAGTATACTTTGAATCCCTCATATACAACTTCAACCCCGAGTTTGGGCGAATCCTACATTAAACCCAATTCGCGAAATAGACCTGCAGTTTCATCGCAAGGTTTTACATTATTGCAGTTTAAACTGGATTTCTTAATACATCCTTCACAAGATTCCCAAACATCTTTGTAGAAATAACACCAGAATGATATAATACAACGCAGTACTCTGAAACAAATAATTTTATTTTCGAGTTATCCGTACAAAAATTCCTTTTATTCACAAACAAGATATCTTGAGGCTGGAGCAAAATAAATGCTATATGGGTAAATGAGAGTCAGTCTCCATAACGATCTAGAGTATTTAATCACTTTATTTAATTTATCACAAATTCCGATTTCAATGTAATCTTGCGGCTTTGGTTCGTATGGCTTGATAATTGTAAAAAAACATTATTTTACTCAGCATAAATAACAAGTCTTCATTCAAGGCATCTTTCATTCAGTGCCACGTCGATAGACCGGTGAGATTTAGTCAGATATGACACACATGCGCGGTACAGAACGCAGAACAAACACACTGCTGCCACCTAGCAGCGCCTTGACGCACCAGGCTGCGATGGGCCTCCAGCGTCCTCAGTGGCGCCTCTTAGAGTGTATATATAGACATGCTAGAAGCAGAACGAGTCCAGTTATAGTCAGTTCCTAGGATATTATTATTCGGCACCCTGGGGTGCACCTTCCATTGGTGGCGCAGCACCGCTGTCAAACTGCTTCTTTGTGCCCGACACGATGTCGTCGATACGCAGTAACAAGATGGCGGTCTGTAAGCGAAACAAGAAGGGATTACAACAGAGACTAAATAATAACATGCAAACATATTTCTGGACGAAATGTAAAACCTCGCGTATAAGCCTTACTCGCGTATAAGCTGCACCCCAACTTTGGAGTGATCCTATAAGCCGCATCAGCGATTTGATTATGGTGACCTTTGTACTGTATTATAATAGCAAATATGTGCCTATAAGCCGCACCCCGACCATGTGCTGACCCTATAAGTCGCACTGGCGATCTGACTCGCGTACTAGCCGCGGTCTATATGCGAGGTTTTACGGTAGTACAGTAATTTTCGCATGTCCCCTTGCAGCTTAATCAAAGAGAACGTCTTACAGATAGACCACAAATCCACATAATGTGTTGTACATACCTCTATGGCTGTCTTGTAGGACTGTGCCTTGACGGAGTAAGGTTCCCACACACCAAAGTCGTTCATGTCGACCAAAACGCCAGCGTCACCGTCCACACCCCATGCTGTGTTACCTTCAGTAGCGTGCTTAGCCTGATGGGATAAAGTGAGTGATTAGCAATGAGAACCAAATTCTACATCAACATAGTACATGTCTTAGAATAGCAGCTTGATTACTGTGATGTATTTTATGATGTTGCCTCAAAAACTAGCCTGGAAAATATTCAGAGATTAATCAATAGAAGCCTCAGAATTGCATATAGAAGAACAGGAATTTTAAATACAGCAGCCCTTCACAGAAAAGCCAAATTAAACAAATTAAAAGATAGAAGACATATGCATATCCTGGAACAATCATTTAAGAAATCTCTTATAGAAGAAGAATTACACATAATTAATATAGCCACAAGAAGAAGGGACCAAAGACTGCTTTTGCAAAAAAGAGCTAAAAATCCTGCTTATGCAAGGAGTCTGAGATATAGACTGGCTGGGGCATGGAATGCCCTTACAGTGGAAGACAGGGCCATTAGAGAGAGCAACAAATTTACCTCATGGAACAAGAAGCACCATTTTGATCTCATTTCTACATATGTGTAATATTCATGTATTACATGTATATCTACTACAAACCGTATGTAATATTTTGACACTGGAACCTACCATGACTACCGTTGTATGACTGACCATCATCCAACCTGGACATTTACATCAGTCCATATGGGAAACAACATCATCCCATCCAGGGCAATAACAACAGCCCTTATACACTATTTGATATACTAACCACCTTTACTATTATACTAAGTCATGGCTCTAAGCCTATGCCTCATTTCTTTATTTTTATATGGATATACATACACTACGTACTGTTATTTGTTC
The DNA here is from genome assembly GCA_947462335.1 of Harmothoe impar. Lineage (NCBI taxonomy): Eukaryota > Metazoa > Annelida > Polychaeta > Phyllodocida > Polynoidae > Harmothoe > Harmothoe impar. Next base: position 67,278,508 of record OX381709.1, read on the forward strand.
ATTTGAGACAACCACTCCATTGACTGTATAGAGGAGAATACAGGTTGCTAACCTACCTGCCATACAGTATAAATAAACGAATTTTCAATTCAATTCAATTCAATTTGTCTTTATATTCATTTTTATGACTAATAAGTACATCAATTTATTAACACGCTTACACAATTGCTACATGGTATATCCAGATGTACAGAAAAGTATGGAGTCTCCTCTATACATTGTGAAAACAAATACATGTAGTCCACTCTCATTTCAGGTTTTCTAGTTGAACATTTGTCACATAGAGATGACGTGCACTTACCCGGAGTGCTGTTATCGTCCTGATGGTGTTGGCTCCACAGTTCTGGATGAGTGTTCGGGGGATCACCTCTAGTGCCTTGGCCACTGCCTTGAACGGCCATTGATGTACACCTCTGATGGTCTTGGCCTTCTCGTTCAGCTCCTGTCAGTGTTATTAAGAGACTTTGTAACATTCCGTTGTATGTATTACATATGATTTACCAACAGGTAACCACATTAACTTGTAAGTGTTCCAGATCTGGTAGAACCTTTCCTTATTATGTATTCCCTTGTTATTTAGTTATTAAAGACCCCCCCCCCCCCCCCCCCAGGGTTCCCACAAAAATTTCAGATCAAAATTCCATGACATTCCATGACAAAAATCTCAATTTTCCATGACATTTATAAAATTCTTGTGTGGGGTGATGGGGCTTGGCCCGAGAAAATTTCTAAAATCTAGAATGTATATGGTATATTCTCGGAGGTTTTGTAATATTAATTCAATTATTTTCAAATTCCATGACATTCCATGACAATTGGCAAATTTTTACAAAATTCCATAACATTCCCTGACATTCCAGACAGCTTTCAAATTCCATGACATTCCATGACTTTCCATGACACGTGGGAACCCTGCCCCCCCCCCCCCCCCCCCCCGAGTAACGAATCATAAATGCAACAGTAGCCTTTTAGTCTAGAAAAGATAACAAAACGTCAACTTACATGTGCGAGTGCCATCTCTACAGCGCCACCGCCGGGTACCAGGCGTGCGTCCACCATCACGTTGCGTGCCACGTTCATGGCGTCTTGCAGGTTACGCTCTACTTCGTTCAAGATGTCCTTACTGGCACCGCGCAGTAAGATGGTGCAGGCCTTGGGGTCCTTGCAGTTTACAATGTACGAGAAGTACCTGCACACACAAAGACAACAGATTAAATCAAAATTCGGCTGATATCATATTTTAAACGTACCATTTTACATTTCTGATTCAGTAGTTCCATAGTATTAACAGCATAATTATAGTTGACAACATATCAGTGAGTTCTTTCTAAAACGAAAATCATTGATTCTTTGAAGGAGTCAAAAACTCATATCATTTGTACTTACTCGTCACCGATTTTCTTGATTTCGAAAAGCCCACAGCCAGTTCCAACATCTTCGTCCTTGATTTCTTCTGTCCTGTTAACGATTGTAGCTCCACATGCCCTGTAGGACGAACAATAGAAATGCTTAGTGTGAAATACAATGACATAACCAAGACAAATACTGGCAAGATAGTTTGAGGGAAGATATTTTCTAGAACATGGCAAACACTAACAGCATATCTCAATTTACTCACCTGGCGATTCTGTTGTTGTCTGACTTGCGTACACGCCTGATGACAGAGATTCCGGCCCTGACGAGGAAGTGTTGTGCGAGGTCCGACACGCCCTTCTCTGTGATGACTAGGTCAGGCTTCACAGCGATGATATCTGCACACAGCGCCTGGATGAACTCCTCTTCCAACTGCAGGATGCGGCTGGAGACAACAAAGGTCAGATTAATTAGACTGCGAATGCACTTATATTTCTTAGCAAATAAATATCGTATGATAAGGGCTTCATACTGTTGTTTCCTCAAAATTATCTGAAATTGTGCAACTCTAATTATGTCATGAAACGATCAGAAATCACTACAACTATCTAACAGTTTAATAGAGGGAGCGGAAGGGGAAGGGGTGATCTTTATTTATTTTTCATAGAGGAGCCAAGAGATGGATCAGATCCCGGGGAAATGTAAGAATTATCTTTATGAATCACACAATGTTGTCAAAACTCACGTGAAGTCCTCCTCCTTTTGGATTTCGATGTTGGTTTGGCTCTCTCCCTTCTTGTACTCGAGGTTACAGTCGAGCAGCAGGATACGCGGGTTCTCAATACGCCGCTTCATCTTGGGATGTACCACATCCTTGTTGATCATCACACCTTTCAACACTTCAGACTCCTCAATACTACCACCGGGGATCTGAACACACAAAGACAAAAGATGCATGGTTTAATTTGTATGCCAATATTTTCATTATTACCCGGTAATCTTTATTAAATAAGTCTCGTGACGAGTATCTTCCAGTATTATCATTCGATTTTAGACTACCGTAAAGCGTCTAAATTGTGCAGAATATCAGAATGCTGTACATAGTGTTGGGGGATGGGACAAACACCTCCCTTATACATATGTACATATGATAACATAAAATGGTCCCTACCTTTTCTACTTTAGCGTAACGTTTGATGTCGATTTCTTTGCGTCCACCCTCTTCTAAGGCTACCGTGGCTGTGGCATCAAGTGCGATGCTACATGCCAGATCCATCCTGAAAACAAAATTTAGTTCAAATATCACATACGATTTGGGTCAACCTATGCGCAGTCTATGGCATAAAAGCCAGTGACTAATTCCACTAAATGCATGGCCATCATACAAACTTCCTATTTCAAAATGCTTAAATTACATATTTCCATTATATTTACTAAATATTTATCATCGAAGAATTTTTTTTTTTGCTAACATAAATGTATGAACATCAAAGTAAACCCCATGTTGTATTGTATACTCACCACTTCTTGATGAACTTTGTTCCTAAACTACTCTTGACTATCTTCATCATTTCATCTCTGTTGGTGACATCTACTGGTACACTAGAAGGGTTGGAAAGAAACAGCACATTAGGACAAAGCTATCGTGACATATACATATACTAAACAGCTTTACCAATAATCTCTTTTTCTATAATAGAAATGTCAGTAAATGTTGCAGTAGTTGAGATTTAATTCTTTGTCCTATGAAGGCATATCCCAGTTTACACTACATTGAACCTCGCCCTCTTTAGATTTGTATGGGATTTTCTGATTGCCAGGACTAGCAACATTAGTAGGGTGCTTCCTGGTGTTCTGGATTCCTAGACTGTACCAGAAAACACCATTTTGGTAGGAAATCCTTTCAAAATGTTAGACAAGATGAGGCCACGCTTAAAAAAAAGTTTGTTTCCGGTGGAGCGGGTGGCCTAAAAAAGAGTCACCCGGTAGGCCGCAAATTCTTGGTCTAGGTTTCTATTAGGACATCTAGGTTTGCGGCGTTCTGTATGTCCAAAGCTCTGTGGATCCTGAATCCAGCGCTCTACCAACTGAGCCCCACTCCCTCTACTGTAAACGTATATATTTTCGTGCATGTATATTTTCGCGTTCACGGGTATTTAAATTCGCGGATTTTGGAGTGTGGTAGTTACTAAATAGGACTACAGTGGATAAATATTCACGCTGAACATATTTTCGCGAATTTTCAATTCCGCGAAAATCGCGAAAATAAGTACAGCGCGAAATAACATACGTTTACAGCAGTTGTATGCGAATCTAACCCAGCTTTAATTTTATACCAAATGTGGCTATATACAGTTCGGCTTATACATAGGTTTTTGCTAGTCTAGTCGAGTACTAAATTTTCAAACCCAATGTGGGCCTATTTACTCACGATTCTCCCAAAGTCTATGTGCGGCTTAAATACCACCGTTGGGCTTATGCACACTACTTTTTGCTAGGCACAGTATGAGATGGCTAGGCTTGTGGCGTTATGTATGTCCAGAGCTCTGTGGATCCTGAATCCAGCACTCTACTAACCGAGCCCCGCTCCCTCTATGTAACGTCTATAATGAGCAGCTCACCTGACTCTGTCCTTAAGGATGACGAGCAGGTCCTCCAGGGCGTGTCGGTAGGCGCTGATGATGACTGTCGGATGCATCTGCTGCTCCAGGAACTGCGCTGACACCGTCATTAACTCACCGGCTGCAGACAGATATTGTATACTCATAAAACATAAGGCAAATCTAAAAGAAATACGAGGCAGCTTCCAGGCCTACAGAAAACCAAAGATTGTAGTGTAATGTGTGAATAACTCATACTGTACCTTCATGCTAAATTTTATATGCACATACCTCATATAACATTGCAATGTCAATGGAGTGACTATATTATCATGTCTATATATGAAATGGAAACATTGATTTAGTTGAGTAGTAACTCACCGAGGATGATAACGGATGTGGTTCCATCACCGACCTCCTCATCTTGTGTTCGGGCAATCTCGATCAACGACTTAGCTGCTGGGTGCTCCACAGTGATCTGCAAATCAGGTAATATCAAGTTTATTATCTTAATTGCAAAAAAAAAGTCTTGGTGAATTTCATGTATTCACACTCATTTTCTTTCTGATACTCACTATGTTCCTATGCTAATGTAATAGGAACACATACTTTTCTGACTACAATAAGATATTATCAAAGAATACAAATACACTTACCTCTCTGAGGATAGCATTTCCATCGTTGGTCATAACGATGCCACCCATAGGGTCCATCAACATCTGAAAACATAAGCAATATAAACTGAATTAGATAATCGGAAAGCAGAAACCACAACCATTTGCATTGATATTCTGGAGGCCGTTTTATTTTGATTACTTGGATTCCGGATCCGCCGCCAAAATTTTAGGCATTTTGCATTAATTATTTTAGGCATTTTCTTAATATTCCTTCATTTGCTACCGAGGGTAACCCCAAAAGCGGGATTTTGCAAGCTTATAGAAGTTCAATCAGTAAAAGTTGATATAACATTATATGACCTTACCTTCAACATAGACCGTGGACCCAGACATGTCCGTATGACATCTGCTATCGTCTGAAAATGAAGTTAGGCTTTAGTAGCTGAAGACGGGAATCAAGGGTTCTTTAACCTCCCACACCACATAGACATTCAAGCAGGGCTCGACAAATCGTTCTGCACATGTGTGTCCACTGGGCACAGAGACAAAAATATGTTGTGTCCAGTTGATGGAATCTGTGCCCGACCGGGCAATGAAAATTTAGATATAATTTTTCTTTGACAATAGGATCATTTTCATCAAGATCTTGTATTGAGATATTGACTTGCATATTTAGAATCCTAATAATACAAGCTTTCCAACGGTGTATTACACTCATTCTTTGCCTGGTGAATTTGCCACTGGAAAAATTGTCCAGAGTTTGCAGTTTCAGTTGTGCCACAAGTTTCAAATTTGTCTGTGTCCAGTGGATTTTTTCTGTGTCTCGGGCGCTGGACACAGCCGAGCGATTTGTTGAGCCCTGCTGACATGTTGTGACATTAGCCCACCCCATGTCGAGGAAAAAGAGGATCACAGGAGTGGAGTAATAAAGTTTATTATGTTTAAACTTTATGAGTAATGTGAGGATTTACATTACGATTAATATTTACAAATGAATTAATACATTTGATATTAAAACACTGTATGTTACAATTGAATCACAGACAATTGAATAAATGAGAGCCTATATGCTCATAATAAAATAGACCATTGTAGGTACAGTTTTATGTAAGTAAAATAGACCATTAGAGGTACAATTTACGGGTAAAATAATGACATAATTATAAAAGACCATTTGAAGGTACAATTTAAATGAGATTAATATCACCCTATATAACAGGAGTGGGTGGGCGGGAAAAACAGTCCGTTCAGGTGAGGTGTCGATCAAAGAATGAATGGAATGCGCCACCGGCGCGGAAATATTTTGATTAGTTCGCTCAAGTCCCGCTTGGGGGCGCCAATGATGTCGCATAGCCTCAGACCAAGGCAATGCGCAGACCATTAGCCCACCCCATGTCGAGGAAAAAGAGGATCACAGGAGTGGAGTAATAAAGTTTATTATGTTTAAACTTTATGAGTAATGTGAGGATTTACATTACGATTAATATTTACAAATGAATTAATACATTTGATATTAAAACACTGTATGTTACAATTGAATCACAGACAATTGAATAAATGAGAGCCAAAAAGCCAAAGTATGTGGTGGTGGGTGGGTAAAAAGTGAATATGCAATATCACAGTTCTGAAGTCTTGGTATTGTTCTTATGGGTTTATGAGGGCTTTAGCAATTGCCTCATTAACTGGCCTGAGGTTGTCCTGGTGGATGTAAGCACGGTAGGCTTCGGACCTCCACCCCCCGTATGTCTTTATGTCTAACTCCCTGCAGCCACCCTTGTAAGCCTGTGTTGTGGCTGCTGCTCTGAGGGAGTGTAGGCTGAACGCCCTCTCGGGGTGTCCCAGCGCGCTTAACTGTTCCCTCCAGTGTTTCTCCACTAGTGTCACCGGTACTGGCGTTCTGTCTATATTCATGAACAGTGGGTCTGAGGGGGCCCTGGTGGGTACTCGTGCTATGGTCTCCTCTACCGCCCGGATTGGGCATGTGAGAGGGTCGTCCACGCGGTACAGAGTCACGGTTTTCATCTGGTCGTAATTTTGTAAGTTTTTCCCCGCTTTTATCAGCACGCTCATAGAGCCTTCCTTGATGTGGATGTCGCCTCTTGTGAGGTGCCATGTACTTCGGAATCGTTTGGCACTCGGTGGTAATACTTCCGTTTTTCGCAGGGCTGCGTGGTATATGACTACTATCGCCCCCCATACCACACTCCCCTCGTGGGAGTCCGGTATGCGAGCCAGAATGGCTCTGAGGAGGTCCATGGGCACTGGCGGTTTTTTGTTGCTCTTTACCGACTTGTCCTTCTTTAGTGCCTGTTTTGCCCTTGTTATCCTGGGGTGGCTGAACACAGCTGTGTCCACTCCTGCAAGTGTCAGGTGTTGTTTGATGTTTGACATGTTGTTGCTTATGGTGCCTGGGTGCTTTGTAGACGTCGTCATAAACTCTATGTGGGCGCACAGGGACTGGTAGGTGGGGGCCAGCGGGTCTTGATCCATCCTCCTGCAGAACAGGTACCATAGTCCCGCAGCGGAGCGTCTGTTCTGATCTGTGGCCTCGGCGCGCGCGGCCTCCTGTCTGAGGGCTGCTCTCTCCTGGTAGTATCTGTATTCCGGATCTGCAAGTAATTCCTGGATTAATTACACCTAGAATGTACATGCATCCTGAAACCACATTCAAGTTATTAGTATGACACAGATCCCTAGCCCTTATGTGGTCGCTCCTGCTCAGGTGCGCCCTACTCAGGGCATCCGCCAGGTGGTTGTCTCGGCCTGGGATATGGTCGTATGTGATGTCTATGTCGTACAGGGCCTGCATCATCCAGCAGGCCCTGGCGCAGTCAGTCAAGATCCGGTCGTGGCCTTTCCCGTTTTTGAACACCTGGACGGCGGCCTCGTTGTCGCATCGCACCAGCACATGTTGTCCTTGGTCTTTCTTGTTTATGAAGGTGTGCAATGCGATGACCACGTTGACCGCCTCCAGGTGTGTGATGTTCTTCACAGGGTACTTTACCGGGCATACTTGGGTGGAATATGCTGACTTGCCATCGGTGCCGCCGACTCCAGACCCGCATGCGTCGACCAGCAGGGTGGTGTGGATGGGGCGTGGGGCACTGATTATACCTATACCATTCCACTGCGTGGCGAACTCGTTGAACCATGCAAGATCGGCCTTCATGTCAGCATTTACGTTGAGATATTTTCCTGACATGTTTCTCAGATTATCCAGGAGGCGGGACACAAACAATCTGGCAGGTGAAATGCACTTAGCCACATGGAGCAGAACCCCAAGCAGCGACTGTAGTTGTTTCCTGCTCATTGTCTTGCGGCGTGCATAATACCTGACTTTGCCTTTCACTTCGGCCAGTTTGTCCTTCGGTACAGAGACCGTCATGTGCTCGGCGTCTATAATAACGCCCAACCACTGTACACTGGTTGCTGGTGGTTGTAGCTTCTCGGGCGCTTCTGGGAGGCCCAATGCTGCTATTAGCTGTCTGGCTGTGGCGTAGTCTTGCTCGGCTCTGGAAAGGTCAGATGAGATAATGAACAGGTCGTCCAAATACATATATGAGTGCACATTTTTAGCTCTTAACAGTTCCACTATTGTATCTGCAACACGTTGCATGTGAGAGGCGCTGGCGCGCGAGCCAAATGGGACGCTAACATCCAAGTAGAAATTTTCTTGCCAGTTTAAACAGAGTAGGGGGTAGTCACATGGATCTGTCATTAGGTTCTTGTAGGCTCTGGAAATGTCTATTGTGGATAAATATGCTCCGTTTCCTATTGTAGCTAAGTGAGAGAGTGCTTGGTGAACTGTGGGAAGGCTATGGTCGCGGACTACACCGTTGACAGTATTTTTATATATGTAGGCGTTAATAGAATGCTCTTTGGGGAAAGTCATGTCCGATATTATCCTTCTGGCCTCTGTGTCCTTCTTTGGGCGGGACATGAGGGGCGAGACATGTGCCCAAGGACCGAAGGGTGGGGCCGTGAAGGGGCCTTTGAGTGCACCGAAGCCCATTTCTTTTTCTATAAACTTATCAACGTGCTCGCCATGGTCTACTGCACTTGGATGGTTGGGGGTAGCGGCTGTATCTGACATGGGACCCATATATCCCAATGGGAATCCATATTTGAGAAAATCGAGTAGGTCGGATTTTGAGGGATCATGTGCCAACATTTTTTCCCAATTTTCAATGTTCAGCCCACTGGGGACTGGGATGCGTGCGCATAGAGCATTAGGCAGGCCTGTACTTCGCACTGCTTGGTACAATTTTGCAATTTCGGGTTGGGTATCGGGATAGATGAAGTCAGGCCAATTATCTATCCGGTACTGCCTGAATGCCATCGGCGAGATGTCTATGTCCTTGTCAATAGCATTATTTTCACACATCTTTCTGATTTTCTCAAACTGTGGAAGCGTACCTGTTGTGTGATCGGCGGTTGACTGGTGTTGTGGTGGGCCGGTAGAGTCTGGGTGTGTGTACGAAGTTCCCGGGGCCGTTATCTGCGGCTGGCTGTACTGATCGTTTTTATAGTGACTGTCTGTGGCGTCCGCACCTTCCTGTGGGGTTGTGGGAGCCGATCTGCATGTAGAAATGGCATGTGGATCGATCATTTCAGTCGCGTTTGTGGCGGTTGGAACATGTAGCGGTCGTTGGGCGCCATCTTGTCTGTATACACAATTATCTGTGACGTAGCCCGCCTCTTCTCGGCGCGTGACGTCATCGTTCTCGTGTATCACGTGTTTGTCGGAGGAATCTCCCCCGGATCTGGTGACGTCATGTTCTCGTGTTGGGGAAACCCCGTCTAGCTCTCGGACGGGGATTCGTTGTTCGTAGTTGGCTGTTGTCGGGTTAAATTCATCAGATTTGACAGTTCTAACAGTAGATAATATCCCAGCGCCCCACTGTGCATGATGTGGGACGCCGCTTACCCGTTTTTTGGCGGCTGCTGTCCGGAGTTCTGCTGCGGTGGCTGTTGGTTGGGGGCGTGGCTTCGGTTGTTGTTGTTGTTCTGGCTCCACGTGTTCTGCGACCACGTGTTTTGCTGATTGTCGCGTGCTTTCTCTCTGCAGCTCATGACGGAGTGGTTCCTCTGCATGCCTTTAGACTGGCAGTATGTGCAGAAGTGAGTCCTGCGGTTACCAGATTCTCCGTGGTGGCCGTCAAACCTGCATCCTCTGTTGGAGTTGAAATCAAAACACATCTGCTCTCCGGGGTGTGACCGTGAGCCTTGTTGACTGTTACCATTTTTATGGTTGGGATTGTATCCGGATGATGCATGAGTATGGGCAGCACCTGAGCGTTCACCTGACCTTTTCCCCCCTCCCGTGAATGAGATTTCTACTCTGCTGTTTTGTATGGCCTGAGAGTCCTCCCAGGAGTACTCTCGGCGTTCGACAGCGTCAAATACGCCGTCAAACCAGCGCCTGACATCAGGCCAATGCCTACACATGGAGTCCTTAGTGACGTTTCTAACATGTTTTCCTATGAGTACCCTTTCTTGTGGGGACCATGCGCTATCCTCATCATGTATGAGCCGTAGGCATGCGTCTAGGTACTCCATGGAGGAAAGATCTCCCCTGACATCGAGCTTCTGTTTCAGGGTGTAGCAGTTGTCTCTCTCCACATACATGAACGGCTTGGGTTTGGTTTTTGTGGGTATTATGGAGGTCAGGAAACACATCTTACCCTCTGTGACCTGCTGGTCAAATCGCTCCCTCATCAATTGCTCGTTGACGTAATCTCTTGCTCCTGGTTCCCTACGTAGCTGCATAGCTGAAGGGAAGTCCTGTGTGTGAGTGGAGAGCGTCACCTCCTGGGCGGACGTCTCCAGTTGCGGCGTAGGGGCCGTGTTGTTGTCGGCTTGTGTGGGGGTAGCGGCGGTTGCCGCTGCCCGCGCTGCGGCGTCCTCCCTCCGCTGTTCCTCCTGGCGGCGCTCCTCCCGCTCCTGGTCGGCGCGGCGTCGCTCCTCGTCTGCGCGCTGCTTCTCCTCCTCGGCCCGCTTCTCGGCCTCGATGCGTAGGCGGTTTACCTCTTCCAGCTGCTCCCGTTGCTGCTGGATCATGGATCTCCGTTGGTGCTCGAACTCGGCCTTCCTCTCCTCGAGCTCTTGGGTGCGGGCGGCTGCCTGCCGCTCGCGCTCCATGCGTCTTTGTTCGCGCGCCGTGGCTAGTGCGGAGGCGCGTGCAGTTCTATCTTGTGCGTCCTTCACTAAGAACTGCATATTACTGTTCAGACCTCCTACATCATCAGAGATCTTATGTAGCTGCTGCTCCAGTTCCACTACTCTGGTCTCAAGCATACTTGTTCTTGTAGAGGCCCGTGACACAGATGAGACGTGTGTGCTGGCGGCTGAAGAGTGGCGGGAACGGCCTGAGCCGCCATTGTTGTAGGGACGCCGTGTAGACGCCGGCGTTGCTAGGGACGCGTCGTGTTGTGTTGCCGCCGTCGAATGGCGGCGATTCCGGGTGTTTGGGTGATTCATGAACCCAGACCCCGTGCTTGCCGTGTCGTAGTCCAGCTCGATCGCTCTTGTCTCATCTACAAGTCTCTGTATCTCCATGTCCGTGATAGCTTGTGCTGTTAGCTTCACGGACCTGTGTCTACCCCGGGTGTTGTGGGGGGAGACGTGGGATATCGTCGGCATTTTCAGCAGGGCTCCTAGACCGTCTGGTAAGGGGCCGTAATCCACACTTATATAGTTAAAATGTGATGCTGATCAGATCTAAAATTTTAAAATTAACTGATAAAATCTAGGTCTGAAATGTATTCAATGATCGCGGACGTGGACAAGTCTCAAAAACAGTCCGTTCAGGTGAGGTGTCGATCAAAGAATGAATGGAATGCGCCACCGGCGCGGAAATATTTTGATTAGTTCGCTCAAGTCCCGCTTGGGGGCGCCAATGATGTCGCATAGCCTCAGACCAAGGCAATGCGCAGACAAGGGGCAGGTCTTTGCTATACTGTAAGTCTACCATGTGCAACATGTGCTATTGCTTAAACTGTGAAAAGTTAGTTTTACTTGACCATACTTATCATAGGCTAATTGTCATAGCAAGACTTGGTTACATGAAAACAGTGCAGGCATGGCGATGACTAATCACCATGATTGTAACTAGACTGAGTCTGACTGGCCCGGCCCAGTTTCTACCTGCATTTTTCTAGTCAGAATCAGAGTTAATGTTCAGCAAAACATACGGAATATATTTTGGTAAATTATTTATAAACAGGCCTAGGTCCTAGGAATCTACAGGAATTCCTGCAAAACCAAGAGGTCCCAGTGAGGGCAAGTCAGTTGAATACACAAACATAATCCTCAGACCTGGTCCTCAGCCTTACTGATCTTTTCGTAAGCCTTGCTACTGCCAAAACAGAACAATAACATCCACAGCATAGTCTATATTATCCAGCCATATATTTATAAAATTCACTGCACTCTTTGTGACCCTCTCACTCTCAACCAGGCTCAGTAGAAAGAATGACAGACCAGAAATGGTGAGTCACAACACGTTTTGACAGGTACCCGATCTGTCAAAATCGCACAAGACATTAACACAACATTAGGCCCTGTACCCATGACTGATTTCACAACCCATATCACAAACACGCATCTATGTGTCTATAGGTTAGTCTATGCCCTCTCAAAATGGTACAGAATTAGAAATATCAGCATTTTAGCTTTGTCTGGTTCCAGACTCTTCTGGAAACATGTGCTTCCAAATCAACATGGCGCGGCCCAGTAACCAGTGGCGTGCTTACCTTTGCAGCGTTGACATTCCCGAGTTGGACCTTCCGGCCTTGTTCTCGCCGTGTATTTTGGTCTGCAAGAAGAATAGATGTCTTAGTACATGTTGACAAACTTTGAAGCGATTAAATTAATTAATTTTAACAATACTTACTTAATACAACTACCGGTGCGCCGCCTCCGTACATCTTGAGTTTTCTTCACAACGGTATCCCAGAATACACTACGACCGGATGGAGCGCGAACGTCTCGACGCCGTCTGGTGTGAAGAAACCGAACTAAAATAATAATTTCTGTGTGCTGCCATCTTGTGAATATCTACTGCACTATCCTGTCCCCGCCCCTTGCCCCTCCCCCCTCCCCCCCCCCCCCCGTACCTGATACACATGAACTAATTAGTAATACTATTAGTAGGCATGGTAGGGTTTTTTGAAAATATTTTCAAAACATTCCAAAAACGATATCTATGAATACTATGGGATAATAGTAGTGTGAGAAAGGCGCTTTTAGGGGCCGTCCATAAATGATGTCACGCCTTAGGGGGGGGAGGGGGGGTTAGAAATTTGTGACAAAGCGTGACAAGGGGGGGGAGGGGGGGTTGGCAAGTGCATGATGTCACGTTTCCAAAAAAAAGTTTTTCACATTTTCATGTGATACAGATGAATCAATGTAATCCCAGAAATGTTGTCTATGGGTCATTGCAATTATAAATAGGTCCTACACATTTTTCTCTAGTGAAGTAGAGGAAGTAAATGTTCGAGGTATTGCAGGTCGACTGTATACTGCCAAATCCCCTCATATTACCCAGACCTAGACTTTGATAATTTTGTAGAACCCACACTGGGGGTTTGGCTTGCTTAAAACCCGCGGGTTATACGCAGTAATATACTGTACTGTGAAAGGTGTTCATTCTTTTATAGAAGCAGTGGATTGTACCTGAGTCATATCTAATTTGATGCCAAACATGCCTATAAAGGGTGTGGCTTATACTCGGGAACGAGTTTTTTTTCAAGTATACTAAGGTACAAGTATACTAAGGTACAGTACTAAACCGGGTACCGGGTGTAGTCTTTGACCAGGCAGCTTTATAGCAGTGTTGCCAAAAACTTTTAATTGACGCAGGCCAAAGTGGCCTGCGTCTTGGCGTCTTACGCAGGCCATTTTCCTTTCACGCAGGCCATATGAATATTGATATTTAAGGTTGTGCCCATATAAACTTCATTATAACTGCAAAAAATTTTGAAAATATTTGAATATTAAAAAACTTCACTGAAATTGCCCTAGCTTCGCTTATAATTGGCCGATTTGAACAATTCTTTCAGCAATATGAAGCTGAGATCATGGCAGGCCATTCTGGCCTGCGTCCTAAGGCCCTACGCCGGCCATTGTGATTCTACGCCGGCAAAAGCCAGCGTGCCGGCGTCATTTCGGCAACACTGTTTATAGTTTAATTTTTAAATTCTTTTAAAATCTTTTGATATTTTACATATCTGTACAATGTAAAATAGTTTGTGCCAAATCTTACTGCCTACTACTTTGCACAGTGCAGCTGTTTATATGTGTATAGTGACGTCTTTGACCGGGCAGAGGGAAATAATATCATTATGCTCTAATGTAGCGGGCACGTATCGCTCGGGGCAGCCTGAGTGTGCGTGGAGAGCGCATTACCCGCCTATGGTAGCTCAAGTACCGTAGCAGAGCGGTGGAGTAGCAGCTGGCCCTGTGGTGCAGTGGTAGCATTCTCAACTCTAGAGCGGAGGGACCGGGGTTCGACTCCCCGTGGGGCTTGAGGTTTTCCACAGTCTGTTACACTACTATAAATAGTATGCTCAATATATATATATATAACAAAATTAATTTATCTTTGCTATAAACGTGTATCAACATATGGGTGCACTATTTCCCCTCTTTTCTTACTATATAGGCCTCATTTCTGTCATTTTAACACTGCCTGGTCAAAGACTACACCCGGTCAAAGACTACACCGGTCAAAGACTACACCCGGTCAAAGACGTTTCAACTGTTACAAACTCATGAGACACAGCCCTATATAGAGATATGCAATGCCCAGGTAACGGGTGAGAAAGACATGTTAAAAATTTGAAAAAAAAAAAAATTTGCGGCCGACCGGGTGACTTTTTTTAAGGCCACCGGAAACAAACTTTTTTTTTCAAGAGTGGCCTCATGTATTACTAGGTGGGGGATATGGTGGATTTTCCTAAAACGGCAATTTTTTCCCCGAATCCCTCTGCACCAATTAGGCGAAATCTCAACCCCCTCCACTGCACTTGCCCCCCCCCCCCCCAAAAAAAAAGGAATCACACGTGGGCGAAAGTATCTAAATGGACCATATCACAACCCTCCTTCCCAGCATGGAGGCTTTTTCAATGTTGGCCCTCCTCCCCCCCCCCCCATTGAGGGCCTGTTTTCTATTATGACCCTCCTATATCTACCAAGCCTCCCCCCCCCCCCCCCCCAGCTGGCAATAAATAACTTGGCCCTTATCATCTAAGCTGCACCCCAAGCAGATCCTACAATAACCCACACTGGGGTTCTGATGTGAGCCAAGGCTTCACAGGGTTTTATAATACAAGGGTATTGTTTTCATTAAAGATCAAGGCTGGGGGGGGGGGTAGCTGCTTGTGTGACGTCACGCCTAGAGGGGGGGTCAACCAAAACGTGACAAAGCGTGACATGGGGGGGAGGGGGGGTCAAAAAAGGGCAAAAAAAGCGTGACATCATTTATGGACGGCCCCTTATCATACTTTGAAAACATTTTGATAGCTTAATCCCTCAATTTGTAGCTCTACCTGACAAAGCTTTTGTTCCCCGGGGGGGGGGGGGCACTCAATTTTTTTTGACAGGGGTGTCCGGCTGGACCCCTGGCAACCTTTGACCCTTGCCTAGGGAGATTTCCAAAATGAACCAGTTCATGCGGAGATTTTGGCCAAAATGATTTTCTGCTAAGAGAGATTTGGGAGAAAATGAACACTTGCTTAGGGAGATTTTGGTAAAAATGGTGTTGATTCAGAGGAATTTTGGTCAAAATGACCCTTGCTTAGGGAAATTTTGCAAAAGTTGACCCTTGCTTAGGAAAATTTTGCAAAAGTTGACCCTTGCCTAGGGAAATTCTTCTCAAAAGTGGACCCTTGCCTAGGGAAATTTTGTTGGAAAAGTACCCTTGCCAGCCGGACACTTGTGTATGCAAAATATACTAAGTGCCCCAGAATCTGCCCGAATTGGGGGTGCAGTACAGAAATGAGGGTAATGATTAAAGTTGGTATCCCAATTGGGGTGACTAGAATTGACCCCTCTCAATAATTACCTGAAAGTCTTTAATGTACAATTTTCTTCTGAAATGGGTGCTTAATTCTGGTTACCAAGAGTCTTAAAGGCTTTAATGTAAAGTGTGTAATAAAATCTAGATCTACAGCTTTCATGGAGAAAACTCAAGCATTGGCAAACCATCTGAGATATGCTGCCACCTGTAGAGATGTCAATGTACTAATGTGTTCATGAATGGAGTTTGCAATGGGAATATTTTGTAAACACTATACACAGCTGCCACCTTGTGGTTTAGAAGAGAGGCATCCTAATTGCTTTATTTTTGACTGCTCAGTGAAAATTCATTTTTGCTACTGTGTGGGGATTTTTGTATGGAAATAGTTCTCATAGAGCTTTAATACTTTCACATATGTCTTACAACATCAGCATGCTTATCCCCATGCTGGAAGTGGAAATTAGTCACCGCAATAGTTGGGATACCAACTTTAAATTGTCATACAAGTAGGCCTATCTCCTACCACTCTACACGAAGCCTGGCATTTTGTCTCCATGAATCCAGTGGAATTAGGGGGCTAGAGTCAATATTCTGTAAGTGAGAACAGTTTTCGTAGAGGATGTCCGGGTCAGTTTACCCTCACACTGCTAAAAGGAGACTACTGCCATCTTCATTCCCAATGCTTGTAGATATAACAATTCTGAACCGATTTCAATACAATAAAGTTTTCCATGTAGGGAATTTTTTGTACTATCACATGTGCCTTTCATTTTTGGATGTCATGAAATTTTCCTCATTTTTATGGCTAGTGAAGTCAAAAAGGGTACCAACCTTGTGTCAAAGATCACCTGCTGGCTTTCACTGCCATTCATGAATTCCTTCATTATGCATTGATTTCCCTGGCCAAATATATACTTTATCCCACCTATAGAGTCGTTAGGTGGTATCAAGATTTCTGTGAATTTGTGAGTATTACTACTTTTAAAACCTGTAAAAAGTACAACTTAAAATATGTCAATATTAATAGTTTGACCTGATACCAAAATTGGAGGTATTTTAGAACCTCATAGTACTTGGAATTGTGTAAATATGTCAACTGGTCCTCCTCCAGGGGGGTGGCAAAGTCGACCATACCACCTCAGGCAGAACACAGGGGGGCAGAAATGGCTGCTTTCTCCCTGTGACAGTGCTGCATGCCATTGATTTCTATAGTGAACATTGTTATTGGAAATAGGTAAAATGATTAGTGTGGCTGGTTGCCTTAAAGCAGCTACCCGGTACTCGAGCTCCAAGCATCGAATTTTAGATAAAAACATGTTAGCAATCTTCACAGACTCATATGTGGACAGGTTGATTTACAAATAATATGGGTGCTTCTTTCTGTATGAAAATAGGTGAAATACCTCCTGTGAGAATAGCAGTCAACCAACTGTAAACCGGATAACATAACGATCTGCAGGTTACCTACTCCACGCTGCCTCCTATTCGGCTAGAGGTGAACTACCTCTCACTATGCTCCTATTTATATGCATAATGAAAGCATTATTCCCATCCACAACCATAAGGGTTTTCATGTGTATTCATGCAGATTATACATTATATATACTTCCCTATTTATTTGTTGTATGTAGACCTCCACCATAAGTGTGTACTGATTGCTCTAAGTGTACTAGCCACACATGACTAAGCCATTTTAGTTCCATCTTCGACCACAAGAGGTCATATTGGCATTGGCCCCTGCAGAGATGGCTTTCCTTCCCACCATAGATGAATTAATATCTGTATTTTCACCCATCCATTATGCTTTAGAGAGGCCTTTTATGCTATGCTATTTTGCTCTGCCTTAAAGAAAAACAAATGATGGTCCTATAAATATTAAAGTCATGCTAGAGTTGGAAGAGGTCTGAAGAGGTCGAGTTGCTGCTTTAAGGGGGCCTACCGTATCTGTTAAAGAGGAGAGACCATGTGTAGACCACAATGATTGATATACATGGTACCATTTCTAGACCTGTCAGAAGGTGTTCCAGGGTGAGGGTATTTCAACCAACAAGATACTCTTCCCTATTCACTCTACCAACTTTGCACTTACAGTTTATAAAATCTGAAGATGAAGGCTATAAGTAGATATATTTAACGTACATGCTGTATCATCATATAAAAACGGTCCGGCCACCCTAGTATAGGTAGGGTGGCCGGAGGCTCTAGCTGGTCGCTCAATCTATATCTGATCCTATGTTAAGTGACCCTTTTATGATGGCCTCTCATTTTGGCTAGGGAGCAGATAGAGACCTCTAGTAACTTGGTATCAAGATATCTTGAATGGACCCTTCATACATGAGCTGGAACAAGCACCATAAATTGTATTACATAATGTAATTTAAGAACAATCTTGACAGACCTTCAGATTTTGAGTCTGTCTTGAGCTCTATAACTGGGTGATCTCTTGAACCTATCCTCTGGCAGAATTGACACTGTTTGATGGAAAATCCATGTATCAACGAAATTATTTTTTTTGTTTGAAGCATCTTGTATGCAGGCATGTCATGGGAGGTCCTATAGTTACTTGTGACAATTATATCTTACATAGATAAGCCTCCAGAAATTATATATTTTTAGCTCAATTATTTTTCTAGAACTCCTTAATTGGTAGATTATGGTAGACTACTGAAAATAGGGCTAAATGAGGTGAAAATGATGCAATTGGAATTGAAATGATACAACCTACCACCTGCCAGCGTCAGGGCACCTCCTGGGGGTCATATATGAGGCTTCTTATCAGTTCAGACATGGTGCTTAACCAGATGGCAGCACTCTATAACACAGGGGTCTATGAGGTGCAATGGTGTATGAAGGCCATTGTTTCAGCTGATACACCCCAGGTGGCATATTGGTACAGTAAGAAGACTGCTATGAGCTGTAATGTTGGCCTTGGCACCAGTTTGAAACCTGTCAGAACACCCTCAGAAAAGTGAGAGTCATTGTCGCTAAAACTACCCTCACCTGACAGTCAGGCAGTGCCTGACCCTCAGGTGAGGGTAGTTTTAGCGACAATGACTCTCACCTTTCTGTGTGTGAAGGTTTGTCAGGGTGAGGTAGATTCAAACTACTATAGCTAATTCCCTATTTCTTGCATCACCATGACAAAAGTAGTCTTGGAAATGTGAATATTAGGGCTATTGGTAAATATGCATCATGTTTATGTCATATCGTTTTATAAAAATGGTCCGGCCACCCTAGTATAGGTTAATTCAAAATGTTATTACTGTAGTACATGTACATATAACATTGGATACATGCAAATGGTTGATGTAAGTGGCTAGCAACGGTACAGCGTAACACAAAGTGAATGGTGCTATTTACTTTAGTTGTGACATGTTATACATTATAACACCAACATAGAGCCTACAGGGCGCCTATATACATAGAGAACCCATGCCCTTGCATGACAAACATAACGCAGCTGGTGAAATTCTCATCAAGCACTGATCCTGCACTCACCCCGACTCGTTTATCCTCCCCGCTCCGACAGAGCACATCCTCCAGGCGCCCTCCTACCCCCAGACACCCCACACCTCCTCCTGTTGCCGTCCATCACCTGGAGGAGCTGTGCTTAATGTATGCAGGGGTTGTCTGTAGTGTACAGGTGTACAGGAAGGTAGCCATAGGGTATATGTCCATCATAATCTGTGTTGGTCAAACCCTGCAAAATATGCCCCAACAGTAGTAGTTGGACTGATACTCATCTACACATGTATTTCATTTATCTTTCAAATATATAGACAAATGCCAACGCCCATTGATACAGTCTCTGTTGCATTTCACAAGTGGGGGCTGGGGCAGTATCCCACGAAGCCGCAGGCTGAGTGGGATGCGCCCAAGCCCCCACGAGTGAAATACATCAGAGCAGTATCAATGTAGTTGGCATTTGTGTTTATTTTTTTATTTGAAGCCATTTAATAAATGAAACCCAACTTTTTCTTAGCCCATTGCATACGGCCATGTTGTATTCAATGGGGGCATTGAATACGGCCCTTCAGTGCTAAAGCATAGGACATCTTGTATTTCCAAAAAATAAACCTAGATATCTGAGAATAAGTGGACATTTAGGAACTAATGTACCTGAATGGTGTACGGTTCCAATGCTCATGATTTATTACTTTAAACTGTTTAGAGAATACCTATACGTTTAACACGGAATGAAGAGAACTAAATGCATGTTATACATTGTGTGGCGTTCTGGTATTATCAAAAGTGACAGGGCTAATTTATTGGACTGTGCATCTGTATTTTCCTCCAAGTCTAAGCCCCATACAAAAGAAATTATAAATTCTTGCACACAACTCCAAATGGTTTCTAGTGAGGGTGGTTTGATTATACAGGAACGTTGATCATCATGAAAGAATATTGGCTACTTGTAAATTATCAAAAATAAAACTGTCAGTTGAATCAAAGTTGACAGTGTCTGGTTTTGCATGTTTTAATCATGACAAGTAACCCTGAATGTATTTAAAGGACTGGTTTTATATCTTCAAGCAAGTAAGCATGGCTGGACTCTATAGGAGACACCGTTACCTTGAGGGGTGAGGTGGTCTGGGGTCAGCGCCTGGATGGGGTATGTTAGTCTGGGTACAGCTGTAGCTTACAGGTGTAGGCCACACCTGGACGAGATCCTCACACCCTGGAGAAAGGTAATACTCACCGTGTCAAACAGTCAGCCACTCTATATACTGTCTGCACATTACTCACGCCCACCCACCCCATGTATCTCTCTGAGGGATGAACAAAAACAGAATTGGTTGTAACGTTATAATACACGTTGTGTTATGTTATCTCCATATTTGCCATCCACCATCAGAGAAATGATCAATTCATTTGATTAATAAACATACTTAGAGGGAATATTCCTGCATTCATGTTGAAATACACAAGAAGGTGAACAAGTCTGACAGTGCTGGTATGAACAGAGACCACAACGGCTGCTAAAGACATGGGGAGGCCTAAGTTGTTAGTTTGTGTAGACGTATCTAGGGGGCGGTAGTGGGCCATCCGCTGAATTTCAAGGGGCATTCTCGCCACTCGCACTTGCCACACAGCAGACTAGAACAGTACTAGAATTGTGAGTGGGACGCTCGGTGAGAATGCCACTTTAATAACTTCACTGGACACTGCCTCAGCAATAGATACATAGCTCTGTTTGCAAAACTGAGCAAAAGTTAAAACCCATACCCGTAACCATCCTTGTCCCCTCTTTTGGGGAATAACCCTGATTGAGTCAGCTACAATGTACATGTAATTAACGCACTGAACCCACGACGTCATTTGCGTACAAAACTCGGCAGGGCTAGGTCCTGAGCTCAGTGCGCCTTTAAATTGAGAAGCCCCATGCCGAACACCACCTAGAAAACTACCAATGAGGTTAGAGGGAGTACGTGGAGTTTTGTTTCGGATTTAGGCTGAACTAATTATAGTTTAAAAAAGTCATATTACATAGCTTTTTTCTATACATACATTGTAAATATTTCGAAACATATTGTCATCTGATTTCCATCCAGAAATTACCATTTATTGTACATTTTTATATAGTGTGTGCTAAATATGGGCTAGGGCTGGGCACTTTGAATCTGGGCTGACCCATCTGGGTTCGCACTGGTAGCCCTGGACAAAAAGGACAAAACCCCAGGGTGGGCAAATCAGCTTGCCCAGGTAAAACACATATGGGCCCCTGATGATTTGTTCTATGAAAGGACTAAAGCCATATAGAATGACATTATGAAAACAAATATTCTGAACATTATACGCAAAACAAAAATTGGTCCCTACTGTCCTACATTAGTGTTATTTGTGTGCCAACTTCTGAGAATATTGGTTTTTGTTTGAAATTACTTGGGGATCTGAAATCATCTCGACCCTCCCAGATGGCCTTAAGAAATGACGGTCCATAATTAGTCATACCGATAGGGAACACTAAGCATGATATAATGGATAAGACATCGGTCAATCACCCTCAATGACCCATGTGTGATAAGGGAACTGATTAACTACACCCTCAGCAAAAACACGAGGAATAGGAACATTCAATTAATTAGTCCCACACACCAATTTACTGCCTGATTACCCCAGATGTAACGGCCTTAATTGCCTCCTTAATTAGACGAATAGAATGGTAAGATTTGGGTTGAATGATATCGGAAGGGTGTGGCAGTTGAGCCTGGGAGACTTGGTCGCTGTGTTGTATAGCCAGCCACAGTTATAGGCACGTACAGTTATAGACGCAGTTAACTATACAGTTAGCCACAGTTGAGATACTAGGTTGAAACCTTTTAAGTTAAATATGCAATATCTGTGTGGTATATCAGATATAGACAAATGTCAAAGCCCATTGATACCGTCTCTGCCATATTTTATGAGTGGGGGCTGGAGCCATCCCACGATGCCGAGGTGTCGAAGCAGTTGGTATTTGCATTTATTTGCCATATTTCACGAGTGGGGGCTGGAGCCATATCCCACGAAGCCGAGGTGTCGAAGCAGTTGGCATTTGCATTTATTTCTCTATTTGAAGACATTTCATGAAGGAAAGACAGCTTTTTCTTAGCCCATTGAATACAGCCCCATTGTATTCAATGGGGGCCATTGAATACGGCCCTTCCTCTACTTAAGCATAGTGAATCTTGTTTTTCAAAAAAATAAATAATCATAGGTTTCTAATTTGATATTTCATGGTACACATAATTTCTTATTAGTGATGATTCCCGTCCATGGGTAGGGCTATGCAATGCCTCATGCTGGAAATGCTGAGTATTTGTACTGAAATCATAATGTTTAACTTGCACCAGTTTATGAATCAAAATGTGTAACGTTGTCTTGCAATAGCCTGCACCTTATGAACCAATGTATCAGCAACACGATGTCATTCACATCGTTTAACAATTTACACTCGGTTGCAGTGTAAACCACAATAACTATAAAATCGGCATTAGAATGCACCCGTAGTAAACGCTCTGCCACCCTCCCTTCATGCACACGTACAGGGCCGATTGTATACACTGTTTGGGGGTGGTTAACTGTGTAATATGTTTCGATGCCTGGGCGTATTCAACCTGGCTGGAGGTGTCAGAGCGAACTTGTTTAGTTCCAGTGATTCACGACTGGCCTTTGTTGTGGGTCACCATGGAAACATTGAAATATGGCGTGTTTCACACCTAGTATTGCCTCTCAGAGTTTGGTAGTTTTTATTCCTGTTTTATTGGTGAATCGGTCCATTCAGGTGGTCCTGAATAGTCCATCAAGTACGTCCATGCATGGATCCCACTTTGAATGTACCTTTAGCAGGTCCCATGGAGCAATGGTGTCATTGGTGTCCCCTGACTCACGCACCCAGGCTACCAGCTGCTGAAAGAACGAGAAAGAATAGATTTATCTGAAATAAAAAGTGAAATATCACATGAGTTTTAAGTCGCATATAAAGGTGTGTTTCATGTTGTTTGACACAACCTAACAACACAACGCTGACCATACCTGCTTTTAGAAATTGGAATAAATACAATAGTTATAACAAATCATAGGTGTGGGATAGCAATCTCTTGATTATCTCTAGAGCTGCTCTCTAATATGCCTTGGAGTGGATACCACTTTACCATCCATGTATCGCATTTTCCTTCTTCCCTTAATTTTCATAATGGCTACATGAATATTATTTATAATAAGAACCATTATTTCCCATCACATAATCAGGGCATTGAGCACGTCTAGTGCTGACTCAGCGATAATGTGTCCGTCTCCAACCAGGGACAAGGTCCCATCCATCAACTGGGCTGCAATAAAGCCGCATCCCGAGCTGCTCTTCTCATCTCTATGGTAATGGTGGGCTGATGGCAGCAGGGCTTAGTGGACCCCCAGGACGGCCGGATCCAGGACTGACCACCACTGTGTTGACCACTACTAGATGGAGGCAGCGTGAGGTGAGAGCTGTGGGCAAAAGGGCTGTACAGCACATCTACCAGGGTCATCTCTGGTCGGGGGTGGGATGGGGTTCAAGGGCTTATATTAGAGGGTGATCATCAAGGGACATGCACATTATATAAGATACATGTACATAAAGGGAGTCAATTATGAGAGGAAAATAGTTGCAGGGGTGGGTTTCTGGAAGAAAAATTGACCTTTGTTTACATTTGGTGTTTATGTAATATGTGCCCCAATCGTTGTTGGGGATTTCGCCCCAATTGTTGTTGGGGATTTTTCTTTTCAATAACGCAGCCCTTTCTACTGACTTGTCCCAAGTTGGGAGTAAACACTGTTTATGGACAAATTTATCTAAATTATCTGCTTAATTCAGCGTCTACTCTTTTTTTGTTTGTTGTTGTCTTTTCCCTTTTCCCTGAGATATAAACTACAGGGATATTTCGGCATACATGTATTAGGATCTTGGATTCCTAATTCCAACTGGCTGCTGACCAGCTGACCGGTGCAGGCCATTAGCGCTACTCCAGGTGTGATCCCACACCCCACACCCCCAGCACACACCCTACAGACCTGCTCACAGGTAGTTCATGACCTCGTTACCATGCCGAAGGACGATCAGGTTGCCATGGACGCCGTCGGGTGAATTTCACTCCACTAATAGAGACACGTGTACTTCCGGTGGTATACTCTTTTTGATCTCTCCTGCTTGATTGCCGCCGACACCTTTTCTTATCTCTATCAGTCTCTCTGTCTCTCTAAGACTCTATATCTCTTTGTCTCTCTAACGCTGTCTCGCTATGTTTCTCTTTGTACCCCTCTTTCTCCTTGGCTGACTGGTCATTCTGGAAATTTATGCAGAACCTATATAGCCGGAAGTATGCTAATTGACTCGTATCCGTCCACACCACCAGCGCTATAGGATAGATATTACCAATCCAAGGTCTCTCTAAATCAAAGCCTATATAGCCTATACCAGCTGCAAGGACGTTAGGACTTGCTATTGCTTGTTTGAGAAGTTTGTCCACGGCAATTCGGCAGACTAAATGAAACATCTACATCAAAGCTGGGCGACACTTCTGGCCACCTGGCGGTACTAACACTAACCACCAAGAGGAGGCGGAGTAATACAAGCCTGATGTGTGCTTATTATTCCGCCCCTTCACAGCTGAAACTGAGCACACATGTATGGGAGAGCTAGGGCGTAGGGTGTTAACATGGGCAGTTTTATGTTATGAGCATGATTCAACAATTCAAGGGCATTTGAGAAAACACATACATTAAAGTCAAGGGAAACCAAGATGCTGGCGCTATAAAATAACGTGCGAATCGGTTTTGGATAGACAGAAGAGAGGAAACTACATGTATATTATGTGTTGATATTACTGATCTCTGGTGTAGTCCGGTGTCTTAGTAACGCTGTACAAAACAAAATTAGATGCTTCAACAAAATGCGTATTGCACATTGCTATACCTTTAATATCGGGGCTTCATAAAGTGCATGGATAAGCCAGCCCCAGAATAACCCTCACCTTCAGAAGGATCTTCCTCAGTATGTAAGTACATGTACATGTAAGCTGTACCTCATCCATCCATTACACGTTCATGTCCGGCTGAATGCAACTTACAGGTGAGCGTGCACATACGTAACTATTTTGTAAAAGCTATACTCCATGGGGTAATCTTAGTGAATTAATAAATTAAATAAAAAACAAGCTGATTGTTATCAGGCCAAACAGGTCTATAGTGTGTACGGGATGGAGATTTTAAGATAACAGATTAAGTAATAATCGATTGTATCGACCAGGCCCCTGGTACACGGAACGCGTCCATTAGAACTTCCATATTGCATGATGGGAAAGTTCTCCAAGCCCATCGACCCTTCCTCCTCCACCAAGGGCGCTGACATGAAAATGCTTTCCTCCTAAAACGGCCATATCCTCCAGCATTGGATTCACTAGAAGATTATGCGTTTCACGAGCATTTTTATACCTATTGACACGTTCTCATTGAATGTATTATACCTTTTTTTGCCTATGGGGCCGTCCATTAATTACATACGCATGAAGGGGGGGTGGGGGGGGTCAGGCCAAATGCGTACAGATGCGTACAGGGGGGGTGGGGGGGGTCAAGGCCCATTTTGGCATACGCATTGTGTACGCATACAGGCCGATTTTCTGGTCATTTTGGACTAGAATTGGTACGTTTTTAGGTGGAAATATCCAACCAAAATTTGAATTTTTTCTTAAACCTTTAACATAAACCTCATAAGGTTTGAGTCAATTGTCTTTATGGATTTTCCAAAAATGGCATATATCTGTCGGACCAGCCCCACTAGCACCAACTACCTGGTATAGTTTACTATATAGGCTATATCCAAAAGTAAAGTGACTCCCACCCCCTGTGTAAAAATCCCAACTTGTTATAATCCAATATGACTGTCCCGACCTTGGAGAGAACCTCCCCCCCCCCCCCGAATTTCTACTAATATATAATTATCAGCATCCAACAAGTTGGCCACTATATTTGCACCTTGAACAATTGACTTATCCTCTACCACCACGATGACATTGTGATAGTATCATGTGTATTCTCAAATGTGTATTCTCTAATGTGTATTCTCAAATGTGTATTCTCTAATGCGTATTCTCTAATGTGTTTTCTCGAATCTTTATTACTCTAATGTGTATTCTCAAATGTGTATTACTTTCATACAGGTATATTGTATTCATACCCAGCAAATTAGTTCCAGATTGTTTCACCCTGTTTTACCCCTGGAACTGTGTGCTCATTTCGTGCATTTTGTGTGACATGTATACCATGTAACAGACTCACACACACTGACACAGTGTTCCATGGAACAGATTCACACAGTTCTGACAGATTTTTAAAAAGCTTATTCACACCAAATGACAGAATATATAATGCCCTAAGCCAAAATGTTTAGTCATGTATTTTTAGTTTCATTATGAATTACTAAAAGATAGGAAATACTGTAATACTTTTTACAACCAGCAGTATTTGACATAGATAGTCATAGCACACTATTGGTGTGTGTGCTGCTGGTTTGTACAAACTCATTCGATCAGGTTCCTAGCATTTCAACATAGGGCTGATGAATATAATTATGTACCATTATAACCATCAACATTAGAGTTCACATGAGCAGCAGGAGATAGCCAGGCCTTTATCCAAACATGATGACCAGAGGAAAGGTGTCTAGCATCTGGACCTCTTAATGCTGCTTTCATTAAAATAATATGGCATCTATTTATATACATAATGAATGTTAACAGAAGGACAGGTGCATTGTCTGATTCAGAATACATTGAGACCCTGTTTAGATACTTATAGCTAAAGAAAATCATTCTCTTTAATCAGGAAAAGGGGTATAATCAACTTTGATGACACCTGGTGTCACACATAACAGGTATTTGTGTGATGCAGTGTCACCTAGTTTCCCTTCTGGCACACACTCACACATCTTCAAACATAACCATTATCACTTTGTCAGGTTGGAATAGTGCATGGTTTTGACACCAGGTGTCATCTTTGTTTTTCCTTGTTATTCTCATGGGTGAATTGGAATCATTTTCATTGTTTATAACCATAATGACATGTTGTCGATGCAACTTAGACCTAGCTATACACCTCTAATTCTATCAAGTTCCATTAGTGATTGAAAAACACACCATATGATTTGATTAAAGCGGCATTAAGAGGGACAGACCAAAGACACCTTTCCTCTGGTAATCTTGTTTGGATAAAAGTCTGACCTTTTGTTACATGTGTATACAGCTGATAATTGGCATGAATTGTGTACAACTTCATTAGGCCTTCACTACCATGGTAGGAATCTTGTTGAATGAGATAATATGCCCATATACAGCAGGGAGTGCACTAACAGATTTCTGCCATGGTGCCCTATGCCAACTTCTAAATATAATGAGTATTACAAACTAAACAGACTTTCTTTTTCCAAAAAATCTAAAAAGTGAAACAATATGGTCGGAAACATTTTTGTGCCATGGTACATGATGCTGTGTGAATATGTGTGAATTTGGGTGAATATGTGTGAGTATGTGCCACTTCTTGTCCTATGGGGTATGGTGTCATATTGTGCCAATTAGCTCCACAGGACACAGTCACACAAAGTGCACGTTCCAGAAACTAAGTCAAACTAATTTGCTGGGTACCTACTGACTCTTCTACCGTATATTAACCTAGCTACACCTGTCATAGTTCATAAACATGTTCATAACTTCACAGGATAAACGCCAAATTATGCAGACTCTGGTTTGTGTTCTCATTAACCTCAGAGTACATTTTTCACAAATCAAGAGGCATGCATATTTATGTTGGAATTTATCCTACCCGGTATTTATTTTTTCTGATTTATAAAATGGGATATTTTTGTGAGAATTTGCTGCTCTACATAGGTATGTCTATGCCCATGGGATATAACATACAAATACTTTTTCGTTTAGGGGAGGGGGTTATTTCTTAATATAATGGGAGGGGGGGTAAGGGTTGCTTTGAGCTTGTTGGTGGTGGCGCGGGGTCAGAAAAAAATTGCTGTACTTACAAAAATCCTCCAAGCCCTACCCCCCTCACCTAAAGAGATTCCTCCCTCTACTTATGTGCAGCTTGTAAAGGGGCAATATCGGCACTGACACTTAACCACATAGTAGACTAGAACAGTACTAGAAAACGTGAATGGGACACGCTCGGTGAGAATGCCGCTTTAACCCTAAATGTTCCACTGTGAATCTCATGAATCTCAGGGGGGGGGGTCAAAGTGAAATGAGTATGTACGCATGGGGGGGGGGGGGGGGTAGTCCAATGCGTACATGGTGCAACAGGGGGGGTGGGGGGGTCTATTTTGGGCGAAAATGTGCGTATGTAATTAATGGATGGCCCCTATTCAATAACAACTGCTATGATCCTTGTAAGATCTAGGATTGATACATTGTTCTACCATTACATGGCCAATGAGAAGCATAGTTTCATAGTCGTTTTTCTTCAAGTATTTTTCATTTGCCGTATTAGGAAATTTAATTCCTGAGGCCAGATCAGCGACAGACTTCCAAACATGCAGCAATAAAGCCAACTTGGTAAGCTGGATATCCAGCAATCGTCTTATGAATATTTTTATTCAAAAACTTGACCCTTTAACGTGACCTTAGACCTTGACCTTGCCGGAAACGATCATGACATTGCTATTACTGTGGGCGTCCCCTTCTGCCCCCTATCGGCAGGATAACCTACTACTGGTCACGTGCCCTACATTCCATCCACACCCAGGAGGAAATGGGTGGGACCCAAGGGTATACATGCCTGCATGTTTTGTACATTAACATTAACTATGACTTGTGATCCTTACCCTTTTGAAAGGTGGATAAACCATCAGATATGATCGACAATGTGTGTAAAATCTTATAAGCAATTTTGTTCTAGGAATAGGGCGATATGAATTGACGATATGGGCGCGGTGATCCATTCAATGAAGGGTATAATGAAACCATCTACCGTAAAAGCTCGCGTATAAGCCTAACTCGTGTATAAGCCGCACCCCGAGTTTGGTGCGATCCTATAAGCCACAGAGGCCATCTGAGAATTGTTAATTTGGTACTGTAGTATACTTATAAAAACTCTCGTATAAGCCGCACCCTATAATATAGGTATGTTTGGTATCAAAAGAAAGCTGAGTCTGATTCGCGTACAAGCCGCGGCTTATACGCGAGGTTTTACGGTATACATGTAGCATACCAGTGGCGTCATAGGAAAATAGCAATATTGCATGGATCTCCGACGTCAGTATTCCTTTATTCATCCCTTTTAAGGATACTGGATACAATCTAAGTGCCCCCCTGTGGATGCTTTGAGAACCTTCAGAAACTGTTTAGGGGCACCCGTGCGCCACCTGGTGGATGTGCATACAAACACCACTTTGGAAAATATTTTAGTAGTTTTCTCCAAGAGAGCAAGTCCCCAATATCTAACTCAATAGTTTCAACCCTATTGAGATCTAATATGCAAATTACATATAGGATCTTGAGAAATATCCTAAGTCACCTAACTAAAGTAATTTACTGTTATGATAAACATCTTGATGCCTTGTTTTAGGTTGAAATGATGTCTAGGATCTCTGTAAAAAGTCCCACCAGGTGGGGTGCTTTTACTTTGGTATGGCACCATAAATGTCTTTCATATTTTTTTCATGTACTATTTATATATATAGGAAGATGTGGAGCGATTTTCAAGGGGTTTCTATGGTTTTCTGAGATTGTATCCAGTATCCTTAAGGAGGAATGAAGAGGGGAGCTTCTTGGCTGATGCTGGCTGTCTAAAAAAGACGAGATCTACAACGTATTGTATAGTGCGTACCCATTTTGAAGATGCTGAGAAGTGATTGCTCATAGCTCCCTTTGCTCCTGTGGCACCGATGCAATTTGAATGTGGGGTCCCTAGAGTGATGCAAGCAACTAGGGGTAACGCTTCTGTTAAGGATATTAATTGGCGTTTGGCATTTGAATATCAAAACTGAACCTAACAGAGATCGAAATGATGTATTCAAAGATTGCATTGAGCAGTGACTCTGGTGGATTATAAAGTCAATTACTTGCATTATTCGACCGAGAATGCTATATAATAGGCTTCACAACAGCTACTTGAACTGTTGAAATAGGTTCAATTCTAAAGGGATTGTCCATTGGTGAGGCGATGTTTTTTGTGAACTAGTGTTTTTAGGTCTCGTGGAGATCCCGAGATGTATCCACCCTATTTCAGGGACTCATCACCTAAACAGGCAGTAGAGCCAGAGCTGGCTTGCTACATGCACATATATATGTGAATATATACATGTTAACATGCTTATAGTATAGACCTATATCTTGTCTCAAATTGAGACATCAATTCCTGCCGTGAGCGCACTATACATTAACCTTAAGTTTGAGCATAGCCTCGGGAGCATGCAGAGCGCACTCCGCCGCATCAACGCGCATCATCCGTCATGCATTGACAGGTTTCTATGGCAGCATGCTGCCCGGGGCAAGTGCTGCAACAGGCAGTCCCTAAACACTCCTCAACCTTTACATTAACGGTATTAGGGTAATGGTTACTTTTGGCATGAAATTACCTCTTTATACATGGAGTACCGGTAAGTAAAAGGGCCTCAGGGTGCTTGGACGAGATGGAGCCCTACCATTATTTGAGAGAAAAGATCACTTGAATTCTAGATTACCCCAGGGACTATGGCAGCTCACAATATAATGCTCATGCTCACGTTTCTATTCATTAATGAATAGAAACGTGAGCATGAGCTACTTATTGAGCTCTCTGGGTTAGTAAGCCAAGTGGTCAGTATCTGACTGTATCCTTGTGCTCACTTCTAACCCGGTCACGGGCCACCACTGAGCTAAACCTCGGGGGGGATGTCAGTTGTTTCTGGTAACAGAAACAGGGTAGTCAACTCCAAGTTCCCCCTCTGCTTTGAGCATCGCATTCTGGTGAAAATGCATGCATTTGGATGCATTGAAATGGCATAATCTCATGGATTTGAATAATAAATGATATTACTGGGATGCAGAACACACAATTTTGCATTAAACTGGAGATATACCCACATTTAGCAAAGTCCCCCCTCTGCTTTGTGTCAACATTGCTGCGGTCCTTAAAGCACATGGCCTGCATACCTACAACACTGTGGGGAGCAAGGAAAGGACAGGGGTCTGTACACAGGTAGCACAGGTAGCCAAGTGTAGCAGCCAGGGTGGCCCACACTATCCTACCTGACGGTAGGACTAGGACTCTGCTTGGAGACAAAGGTCAGTTGGTGCGCGTGAACCCGGTGGTCTGCCCACAGTCTATTAGGAGTCACCTGGGTATCTGACCCCTGGTCTCGTGTTCCCACCCAGGCATGCCGCAGTGTGGCCAGAACGCACATGACGTATTACCTATGACGTGCACATGACGGACGGACGCCGCTCCGTCAGGTGGTGCCCTCACACGGCGGGTCGGGGAGTGATAATGGTGTGACGGGTTGCCATGAGGGGGCGCGGTGATCTATGAGCTGGACAGGTGGGCGTGGGTACAGCGTGCACTGGTCAGTTGTAGGGTGGTAGGATCTGTCAGTGCTTGGCCACACCCTGGACGGCCACTTCCTCTGGTCAGACTATCCCCTGATAGCCCCATGCACTGGGCAGGCCTCTTATCGTATTGTGTAGGGATACGAAGCAGGGGGTGCCCCACCCCAGTGATCTCGTCAGTCCAACAAGTGTACATGTATCAGGGGTTGGACACAAATAATGGATGCAGCCCCGCCCTCTAACCCTACCAACCCTGGACAACTGCCCGCTAGAACTGATTTAGGGGAGAAAGAATATGCATGTTTACCAAAGTAAAAACAAGGAAATCTAGCAGGTCTGCTATGAGATAAAACTTATGCAGGGATTATAATATTAAAGGATTTTGTTATTCCACAGAAAGGAAACACAACATAATCAATCTACCAGGATATTTTAAAGGCACGATTATGATTAGTGGGCATTGGCCTATAAAATAATGATAGCATATTCCATTATCCTACATGGATCTCTATCAAACCCCCTACCCCCATCCCTCTCCACCCCTAACACATCATGCCGCCCACATCCCTCCCTTAGAGCGGCTGTCACTTTCTCCCGTCAATACAGATCCATGTCATTCAACCTGTCATTAAAACCCCAGATGAAACCCCAGACGACGTCCAAGGACGTACCGTCGACCCGCCGCCCTCACGTCATTGTCTCGTGCTGCCCCCTGTCGTCGTCGTGTTGCTGATTAATTGTTTTAATTATGACACGTGGCCCTACCTAGCAGCAATCAGCAGAAACAATACTCGCGCAGACGACATTTTGCCATTAGCCCACACCGGCATCTGACATGACTAAAGACATAAATCAAGGTGACTCAGTCTCTGCCAATGATTTGAGAAGAAGGGAGGGAAACTGTGCATGCTGAACCTATAGAGGGACCTAACAGGTCTATTCTATAGTATAGCATTTAAATGACAATACTATGCTGTAGTGAAATATCTAAGGTAATTGATTTTGATTGGTTATGAGGATAAATAATCATATATTTGGGATATAAACCAATGTAGATATATCCCACCTATAGGCATATATTGAAAATAATTGTAGCACCCATATACAAATCCATACATAACCAAGGGCATGTGTGAACTCACGACATAGAATAGAAATAGTGGCACTGAAATAATATTATCATGCTCTATAGTGAGCTGAAATAGAGAACTTCCTCACGGTTTCATATCATCTGGCCATATTTTCCTTATTCCATTTTTCTGTGATGCATTATTTGTGTGACAATGGGCTTCCTGCGGTGATAAGTGGCGCACAGGGGCGCTGTGATCTCGGCGTTATGGGAACCACCCTCCACCAGTCACCTACTGACTCTGCCTCCTCACTCCCAGGGTGATGTTACAGGCCGGAGCATGCCTCCATCATAATGCAGCATAGTCCCCTTTTGATGATCCATGTGGAATGTCCATTGTAACGTGTGTTTTTATAGTCAAACAGGAATTTACATCTTTTGCCGTTCAGAATTATGAATGAGGAGAATAGGTATCCATCAAAGGTACATTTTGGTGGATATTAATGACCACAGTTAATGATTACCGCTGACTTCTCCATGACACTGTTGATTTAGCAGGCCCTTTCCGGGGCCCTTTACCACCGGTGCTATTACACCACATGCCCTTATTCGGGAACTCATTCGAAGACCCTCCTATCGATTCCCAATATATATGTTTTCTCTGTTTATAGATTCCCATACAGCTGACAAACCTCTGTGGTGCCCCATTCCTTTTTACATTTCACACTCCAGCGGGTCACCATGAGGGAGTTAAAGATGGCCCACCTCAATTTTCCTCTGATCCTTTTCAATATTATTCCAATGGTACATTGCAGAGTACTGGCGACCCCTTCCTATATGGGATGATTCATACACTAATGGTATATTAACGACCACACCCCTCAGCACACACACAGTGCCTGTCCGTGCGGGATCCACAGTAACGGTTGGTGGCGTCCAATATGACGCCAGCACCACCAGGGGAATACAAGCGGAACCGGAAATAAACACCCCATCTACACCCCCCCCCCCACCCCACCGACACTGACCGCGGTCCACACCCCGAATCTTGACACCTATATAAATCAAACTATTTTTCCTTTCCTTAGATTTCTTTGTCATCATGCGTGTGTCATCCCATCTTTATTTCTTGCCTTGTTTTTATATTGTTTCTCTGATGCATTGATGCCTTCTCCCTAAGTGGTCATCTGTAAATGGACGTTGTGGTTTTTGGCTGTCCTGCTGCAGTCTGTCCGCACGCTGATGTGGCTACATTGATATAAATGGTCTTTGTTCCAGCCTGGATGGGGGCAGGCTGCTGACACACTGCTGCTATTTGGTGCTCTCTAATCGAGTTGTAGTCAGCCTCCTCAAATCAACGAGTCACCGGTGAATGCAGCCATGTGCTGTCACCAATAAGTAGACAGAACATGGATTCAAAGTGGTGGCAGGTTAACCCAAATTCAAAATGATTTACCTGTCTTAGACTGTCTACATTTAAAAATAAAAGGTTGTACTTCAAATTTAGAAGACTTTGAGTTAATTTATGCCAATTCATAAGTCTTTAGGGCAGTAATTAATAGAATCTACTCATCAAACTGTATGTATTTTAGAGCATAAAATGTATCGGAAAAATATCCTGCTTCCTGAAAGATGAAAGAATAAGAAACACAAAAAGAAACGTAGGGTCAGTCCTGCCTGCTAGGGTCGGTTGGTTGGCCACAGGGGACACATTTTTTAGTCTTTTTCATGAAAAGGAAACTGTCAACGCCACTTGAAAAAGGCCTATACACATTAAAAAGGTTTATATATACATAGAGACCTATGGACACTTCCCTCACTGGCTCATCCCACCTGCCGCTACTCCAGCTGATTAAGTAGACTAACTACCCCCACCCTACTCATTACCCCCATGAGCTGCTCACAGATCCATGTCCTGCTCCTCCTGCCGCAGGCTGTCTACAGGGGGAGCAGCTGGTGGGAGGGACATGGCCAGCCAACAGGTTCACACACCCACAACCCTGACAGTTGGTAACGTGTGTAAGAGACCATTAATCTTGGGGGTTTATGTCGTCCATGAAGGTAACCTGAGTAGGTTATTGTTAGCCGTGTGCGTGTAGGGGATTTCAAAGAAGACTGTGACGTAAGCGTGGGGAGACAGAAGGAAAATGTGATCTGCTTCTGAAAAATGTCAAACATTTTGACACAATATGTAACATGAAGTCAGTTTTCTCAACCTTGTAAGCATTGCCTGTATGGGGGGGGGGGGGGTAGAGGGTAGCTTATAATTATGTAAAATATAGCATCATGACAGACACAATTGTCATGTCAGTTAAGTCATGTTCAAGTTCAGAAGTGTACCTTCCGTTATCATGTCTATATGCATGACAATCATCTAATAGATGCAACTACATAGGTCCTATTTAGGCACCGATCGTATAGATAACAAAGATACAATAGTCCCATCATTACCTGTGATGGTGGGATGGAGTGGTCCTATAGGTGTAATAAACAGTAACCTCCTCCAGTACCCTGTATATGGGTACCCCTCATCTGCACACACCTCCACACCGAATGGCCTTATCTGGATCCTCACACAGGCTTTGCTCCTGCCGACACCTTCAGATAATCCCCCCGAGTGGGGAGATAATCCCTAGTTTACATTGTGGGATTACCACCAACTATGTAATTGATATGGAGGGCTTCTGTATTTATCATTCACACTGATATGCTTTAATATCTATTCACATCCAAGCTTGTAGGCATATATGTGGTGGCCAAATTGTTGGAATTCATTCTGCGTAGAGTTTTATCATTCAAGCATTTACATATGTTAATGTATCGCCATTTGCACTAAACCATCTATTGAAATGAAAACATAATTATCATGGTTACCATCCTGATGTATGACAATGTTGAAATTGATCCACCATATTCATACGACCTTTCATTCAATCTCTATATATCGCTAACAAAACTCCTTCGGCCATCTTCAAGCGCCCCGGCAGGGTAGACGCCAAAGACCGAAAATCAAATTCGACATCACTATACTTATCATAAATATCGTAATACACGTTTAGATAGATCTATATGTATAGCTGGGGATCTGTTATATAGTTGAAGCATCAACCCCTTGAGGTATCGGTAAAGGACTTTACACTGAATGTATATAAATCACCCCCCTTGACCAGTATCGATTACCTCCCATCACCGTCCTCTTGACGTACACTGATGTAGATACCCCGTCCCTCCTCCACATGCTCTCATTATACGGAACCCCGTGGGCAATGGTTGGGGATCTACACAACCTTTTATGTATAAATGCAAGGGTATTTGGGTGCATCTAGAGAAACAATTATTTAGTTCGATATTGCAACCTACCCTGAATGGTGGGTGGATTCAAATGATATAAATATTCATTTATATGTATCCGAAATATCGCACGGTGCTATACCAATAGATAAGTATTCATGATTTATGAGAAACCTTCTGTGCATCTTTTATTTTCATTACTACGTATGGACTTTTCTCACATTTAAGTACAGTATCTATCTCTTCATTTAACCCTTTTATCTCCAAATAATGCCAATTCCCAACATTCATCCTAGAGCAAAGTGGTTAAATGGCGCTGAAACCTCATGACTAAGGTCATCCAAAGTCTGGTCATGAGGTCAGCTTTGAGAAGCAACACAAATCCTGCTGGTCGCTCAGTGAGTGGTGGGTGGGCAGGGGTCAGTTTGGGGGACAGCCAGGGCCGGACATGGGGTGGTCAGTGCTGGTCAGCGATAACACAACTGGACACAGAGATAACCTCCAGTCCTGCCAGAACGACGGAAGAGCTTCAGTCGGGCTCCGACCGTCAAAGGCGTTTTTACCAACCCTTCTGACGGACCAACCAACAGTTGGGGACTCTGGTTTTGGAAGACAGTTCTTTGAAAGTATATAAGGAATAAAATTAAGTCGCCAATCCATGGCGAAATAGGCACATTAAGAGTTACAATGGTGTATACTAGTACTGGTTGCCTGAAATGAGAGGAATTGCCGATACGACGTAAATTATAATACATGTCGCCTTATCAAAAGTCATCGTATACCAGATGCTTCCTGGCATCAAGGATGACTCTGTCTCATGACACTCCTTTGTTGATGATTGACACCAACATTATGAACTTCTAACACATCCAGAATTATATTTCATGAATGAAAGTCATGCTTGTAATGCTTTCTGAATAACATCTAGCTGTGATTTATGAGTTCTACAACTCCTGGAAACACAATTCAAACTTGAACTCCATGTAAACCCTTTAATGCCCTAATATTGTGATGTCACCCTTTGGACATGCTATATGAATGCTACACTGGCTGCATCAATGCATCATGCTAACCCTGGATTGATACTCTAGTCTCCCAAATGGTCACAATGATGTGTCAATGCAGCACTGGCACTGTGTTTGTGCATCATGTACAACAAGATGACGCATCACTCATCATGCTGACCCTAAAGGGTTAATGGTATATCTGTGCAGTAAGCCAGGTGGTGAGTATTCCCGGAGAAGGTTGGTGGACGTGGAGCCCATACATCAGCACTCATCCTGCACTGTCACCTCCTCTGTCTCTGTTAGCCGAGTGGGGATTAACAAAGTGGCAGCAGACTGCATTAACAAGTCAATGAGTGAGATGAGGAGTATCGACTCACACACTTACTGGTCGTGAGTCTACCAAGTGATCGAGCGTCAGGGGGCATATAGGTGGATATAGGTGGGTGATAGCAAGGGCCTGGGGGGGGGGGGGGGGGAGGGGGGAGGGGGGGAGGGGGGGAGGGGAGGGGAGGGGCAGTTACCAAATCTACGAAGGAGGGACCGGGATAGGAACACAGCATACAGCTTTTGGGATTTGGATCTAGCTGTTAATGTAAATATTGGAGATGGCAGCATAGAAAGAATTCATGGACAGAAAAGGTTGTAAGATGGAAGGCATATTGCATATTGTCTAGGCTTATATTTCTAAATTCGTTAACAGCATGGCGTCCACAGTCGATACGGGACTCCCGTAATAGCTCGTAGTGGCAGGGATCAGACAGACGCAGATCATGACGGATGTAACGTCACGGCTAAAAGCTCCTACGTCAAGGTGTAAATCCAAATAAGTATAGAAGATGTGATTGATGAGGGCAAGCTGCCTGCTAACTTCTGAAGTTATTCATCATGTGTGCTCATGTTTGCCTATTGAACTCTTCAACAATCTTCAACTCAAGTTGATTTTTTGGGGAGATAGATTTGATCAGCCAAAGACTGCAGCATCAACTACTTGTTCAACTCTTCCATGCCATTTACCATTGCCAGTTTATTTTTCAAAACAGCATCGCCCAATGTGGGGCTCGAACCCACGACCCCGGGATTAAGAGTCCCGTGCTCTACCGACTGAGCTAACCGGGCTGACTGATGTTCCCCACTGCTTTCTAAATTAAGAATCATATTGCATAAAGTATATATGGACCCTCCTATTGTCTGTGACGATTAATTCAAGTGAGATCACCCCAGTCTATACAAAAACGTTTTTACCATGCAGGACATTCAGTCCTGCAGATATTTCACTCTGCAGGCCCGGCTTATTTTTTGCAGGCCCGGATATTGGAGTACAATATTATTACTTGAATATCAAATGAAAGGCAACTTTTCACACTAATAGTGATAATGAATAGTGTCACCCTGTTTGTTATAAATATGCAAATCAATCGAATATGTAAATCAGTGAAGAAAATTACAGAAAATATTCATGCTTTCTATTTTATGTTGTAGAAACCTTAATACTGGTCCGATTTACGAGCCGTAAAAACTGGCATGTAGGCAAAGACCAGTCATTCAGGCTGGCAGTTGCCACGGTTCTGCCGACCCGGCAGGCTTTTTGCCGGCTATAGCCGGTGTCCGGCATGATTTCGTATAGACTGTCACCCCCCCTCCCCCCCACATACCTCATACCCCTCATATACCTTCGGGGGAAATTGGCCTAGCTATATACATCTAGGTAATGTATCATTAAAAGAAGGAAGCATAATTGGACAAAGTTGAGCATGGAACGTGAGAAGGGAGAGGGCGAGGCTTGGTATGGGTCGTAGATAATCCTAAATAATTCCGACATCAGTGAGGCCTTCATGTATTGTAAACTGACTGGGAATATTGTGTCAGCGTTTTTATTAAAGCATACGTAGCATTGTACAGCATTGGTATCCTACATACAGTGGTATGACATATACCAATAGGAAAATGCCCGCAGTGACCCCGACCTAGACATCAGCAGTAGAATGAGAGGTAGTCGACACGATCAGGAATGGGGGAGGGTCAGGGGAGATGGCAGGGGGGGGGGGGGCTAAAACCGCCTGCGGCCATTGCGGTGCCGGCCACACAAAGCACATGGCGGCCTTGATTATAACAATCACTCATTAAGATTAATCGTCTCTCTGACGCAGCCTCCCAAGCGGGCGTTTAACATTGGCGGTCAGTGCTAACAGCAGGACTAATGGCCATACAATGCCTCCCCTGGTGGCGAGGTGAGAAACCACACCGCGTATGAATACCACTTGCCTCGCACACACATGCTCGTTTTGACCTTTTTACGACCGACCCACCACCTGCCGGCCATATTGGACAAGGCCGATGAAGATTTGATTGGCTATTGAATCAAACGCTGGCTGATTCTTTAGAGCAGCTTTGGCAGTCAGGGTGGTATTGGGATGATCATTTACATATACGACCCATAGCTTGCTATCGTTTTGTCATCAGTGATGTAGAGGCTATTGGCCCTCTATGGACGAAGTGCAGTGAGGTGCAACTGATGGGTAAGACATTCTTCCACTCAGAGGCCTACCTGTGTGTACAGGTGGAGATACCCTTGTCCCGGGACCCTTGTATTCAGTTCTATAGCTCACACCTGCATTGGGATGTGGGTGGGGTGTGGTGTGAGGCCTTCGTTATTCAAACCGGATGTACCCGTAGTTAAGGTTGAAATGTAGATATTATACTTTCTCAAAGTTCATCCTAAAAATAAAGATCAGATCAGAGGTAAGAATCATAGGATATGTCTTTCCCATTGCATACATGAGCCATGTGCCTAGAATCATCTCATATACTACTTCCCAGTAAACACACTTACGTTATTTAACGTTTAAAGAACGTTATTCTCTAGGTTGGAAAAACGTCATTTCACTATGTAAAATAACGTTCCAATGTAAGGGTTTATTCAGGTTATTTTACCTAAATGAACGTGTATACACGTCATTAGAACGTTCTTAGAACGTTCCTGAAGGTTTATCTAGGTAAATTACCTAAAATAACCTAACCTAAATGTATTACCTACAGAACGTTATGAATATATAAATATAGATATCATTTCAAATATTAAAAAAAAAAAACTTCTCCCATATACTTTTGCATTACTTTTCACAACAAGCCGGAGTGGGATTTGTACTGGGGACCTGCCTATCACAATCCCACGATCTAACCTGTTGAGCTAATGGGGAAGCTGGAAGAAGGGCTGCAGCGTGGCACTCATATTACCAATATAGACATAGGCCATTTAACGCAGATGTAGGCTATACTTTTACACTGCTATGTCTGCATTTAATGACCTATTTTGGGTTCCTAAAGGATCCTAATGATAAAGCATGATTTTGGCCAACAGTGAATATATGTTTGCATCACAATCTTTCTATCCACTACCTAGGATTTAAATAATGTACATAATTATAATTTCCTAAAAAGCATACCTCCCCCTTTTCTGAAAAAAAAGTGTCATGGCACCAAAGGGAATTGAACTCCCAAACCCTGATAACAAGGCAGGCGCCATGACCACTAGACTACCACGATCTGTGAAAACAGTTGAAGCAGGAGTGATATTGGTTCATACATCTTTTAGTGACATATGATTCTAGGGGGCCCATGGACTTTTTAGTTTGAAAAGATGTATTTATTCACATGATATTAGAGACCTTTTGCAAACCCAACATAGCTCATTTTACCCAGATGTATCCTATGCTTTCAGCACTGCTACGTCTGCGTTTAATGAGCTTTTACATCGTTGCTTAAGGTACCTAATAATAGGGACCTTTAGCAAACCCGACGTAGCTCGTTATACGCAGACATAGTAGTGCTAAAGGGATAGGCTACGTCTACGTTTATTGAGCTTGTACGTGGTTGCTAAAGGTCCCTACTAGCTACATCAGAGAACTTTCCCTGACAAAACCCTAGAGAACAGTTTGAAAGGCTGCCCATATTCCCCTCTTCGCAGGACATAGTCTATAATGTTCAACATCCAGACGCAGTATTAGAACATAATTATAGCCCCATGCATATTCTATAGTTCTTGGTGTTTGTGAAAGGATATGT
Source organism: Harmothoe impar (assembly GCA_947462335.1). Taxonomy (NCBI): domain Eukaryota; kingdom Metazoa; phylum Annelida; class Polychaeta; order Phyllodocida; family Polynoidae; genus Harmothoe; species Harmothoe impar. The sequence goes on from OX381709.1 coordinate 67,319,570, forward strand.
TTGAAAAAGAATATAAGGCACACAGTCATAATGTGGTATGAGGACAAGTTCCAGCAGGTCTACTACCACGTCCCCATGTAGAGCAGAGGTAGAGCATTAGCCTTTCATGCAGAAGATCCTGAGTTCAAGCCCCAGTCAGGATTGTTGGAATGTTTCTGTGCATGTATACACGAAAATATGACAACTTTGGACAGAACCCCATCTGAGATTTGCTCTTTTTTTTCAAGAAATTTGTGCTTTTAAATATGTGGATCTGAAATGCTTTGGACATCTCTCTGTCTCTGTCTCTGTCTATGTCTCTATGTCTCTGCTTCTGTCTCTGCTTCTGTCTCTGCTTCTGTCTCTGCTTCTGTCTCTGCTTCTGTCTCTGTCTCTGTCTCTGTCTCTGCCTGTCTCTGTCTCTGTCTCTGCCTGTCTCTGTCTCTTTTCTATTTTCTCCCTATCTCTCTGTTTCTCTTGTGGCTGGTTACAGGATTCGAACCCACATGATAATATTTATAACGTAACTCTACGTGGAAAGAACGTTTGAAAATTACGTAAATAAACCTGTGAATCACGTTCCTACAACGTTCAAATTACGTTTCATTACGTTGTTTTACGTTCAGAAACCTAATATAACCCTTACATTGGAACGTTATTCTACGTAGTGAAATCACGTTTAAATAACGTAGGTGTGTTTACTGGGTTAGCCTTTGGGTAATCAATTGTTTTGTCTAAGATTCCAGGGGCGGACCCAGGAATTTGAAAGGGGGGGGGTCCACCAAACACCAAAGTACAGAAAAGTGACGCGCCGCGACTCGCGGTGGATCAAATTATCATTAAAAAGATATTTTTTTTCCAAAAGGGGGGGGGGGGGGGGGGGTCCGGACCCCCAGGACCCCACCCCCCCCCCCTCCTGGATCCACCCCTGAAGATGCTAATTATGGAATCTTGCACTGAGGGATTTGAAAATTAGTCAATAAGTCTGTCCGTGTTAGAAAGTATGCTTCCACTAGCGGTACACATTATATTTAGTGTGCACCTTATGAAATATGATGCATGACATCCTGTCTCGCTGGCCTGAATCCCACTATATATACCACGCCTCCCCCAACTCTCACAGAAGGTCCTTTATAATGTGATGCAGCATTCCAACATCTTAAATCTAAATTCAAACTGATATGTTTTTCCACACGAGCAGCCAGTCGTGTCCGCCTGTGGTCACTCGGCGTGTCACGTGATTACAACAACCCTCCATTTTGTGATTCAACGATTCGGAGATTTGTCCCAACGTTAGGGCTGAGGCAGTTGGGGGTGTCAGGAGGGAGGAGGGGGCATTGGTAAATGACAGGGTTGTAAGAAAGGCTGATGTGGGGGTGGTAGGGCGGGTTCTATACTATTGTTATAGCCCTGTTTGGATGGGACAATTCTATATAGATGTAGGTATAGAAGGTTAGATGTCAGGATGGGGGAGGGATGTTGGTATGCAGGGGGGGGGGGGGGGGTCGGTGATGGTACCTTTGAAAAATTGCACTAAATGGGGGGTCTCTCCCCCCCCCCCCCCCGAACTGATGTGTGGCTTATGCAAATCGGAGAAAATTGGATGGACATTTCTCGTCTGATTATACCAAATATGTTTGACGGCCATTTTCTAATGAAGTAGAAATTAGGTATCCGATCTATGGTATCTCATAGATGAGTATAGTTTTTGTGACATCTTACCATTTCAATTTTTAATCAACAATTGTTTTATGACCTACATCATCAATCAAACAGAATTCCACCATCATCTACATCTGCATTAGTTCATACTTGTAACAGGTGATGGACAGTAAACATCCCCCAAAAAAACTATCTAGCAATTTAAATTATCTGAATTTATGTCTTTCAAAACAAGAATTTGCTGCATTTATACAGAGGTATACAGCATTGGACACATGAGAGGAGCATTAGTAATTCTGGTCAGGAGTGGAGACGAAGAGGCAGAACACTACAGGATATACTTTAAGGCACCTTTACCACACGGACAGTCAGGGGATCAACCTAATGAGCAGGCTCACCCATCTAGACTTCAAATCGACTGGAGCAACTGCTTAGGTTTTGGGAGGGAGTCAATAAGCATTACCGGTAGTCCTTCAGATTTACGTGTACTAAAATACATGTTTTGTTCTAGAGACGAAACGCTGCATCTGAGGACTGAGGCTAAGCGGGATGACATTATAGAGGTCCTTGTCAAGGGCCGTCCCCAAACTCATCCTGGTGCGTTAATGCTCGTCTAGAAACCAGGGGGAATTAAGGAGGAGTTTAGGAAGCTATCAGAGGGATCTGCCAATGTGAGTTGATGCAGCTTGAAAGTTGTTTTATTAAGCAGGTCATGTCTTAGGGGTACCATTACTCTAACTCTAAACATTTATACCCTTTTGCCCTCTACCTCCGCCTTTATCCACATAATTGACGCTAATAGCATTATTAGAAATAGAATATAGAAATAAATCCATCTTAATCTGAAAAAGCAATTCAATGACATGATATGTATTAACTATTCAATTCGCTATTTAAACCCTGTACATGCATCTGCATTGACATTACACTCAGAAGATGTGTTCAACACCTCGAGCGGATCTTGTCGGTATCTGTTCATATGTACATGCACGTTACAACAATTTATATTGGATAGCATTATCTAATTTTAGGTGACTTACTTTGCAAGTGGTATCAGCAAATATTCAACTTTAATCAAAAATGGGCACTGAACCGTGACGGTCGTATAAGGGAAGGATTACAAGAAGGCAGAAAAGCCATGTAGACGGTCTGAAGGCACGATGCCTGGTCAAGGGGGATGTGCATGTAAGAGTGGGACAAGGGGTGTACAAGGGATATCCCCTCCCCCAACCACTGTCCCTCTCCAGGGTAGACAATAACCCTCAGAGTCCTCCTTGGCACTGTTCACCTCTCCCTTAACAACTGAGTATTTGTACACCAGACAAAAGATACACTCTCCAAGGTTTGCTCACGAGGACTTCACAGCAGAATCTGAGACGACGACACAGAAAAACCTGCCCGTGCACTCTGAGTCTCCCTCAGTGTCCATGTTTGAAAATATAATCCTGAGAGGCTTGGCCATGCAGGGGGAGGTTTGTTTGAGGGAATGGCGGTGGCCACAATGGGTGTAACATCCAGGAATGGTAAGTATTCCACGCCACAATGAAAGGCAAACGTCGCAGCCTGAGCCTCCTGTCTGAGCAGGGGATCCAGGCACACAATGGGCGAAGTGTGTGTAGCCCTTTAAGGGCCGTATAGTGCTGCTTAAACCCACAGATCTTACTGCACGTCCAGTAACAGTCAGAGTGCAGTCGGGACAGGTACTCGGCCCTATATATAGGGGCGCTGGGGGGTTAAATGGGTTATGCCATTGGTCGTCATGATGCATGAACGCAGCCCTTGTGAGTAACTCGCCAGTGCTGTATTCAAGCATCTTTCCGACCCTATAATGAGCTGATACACTCCCAGAGCAGTATGCAACCCTTAAAGGTGTAGTGAGGGCAGGTGAGAGGATGCAGGTGTGTGGTTCTCAGAACTGACACGTCTACTATATGTACTCTGGGGGTTACATGGGAACTGCACAGGTCCCCACCAGACTCTCCAGGTCTCATATAAACCCTGTGTCATCCCCACCCACCACCTCCTCCTTCTGTTTAAGCCCTGTACCATCCAAACGCACTCTCCTCCATCTCAACCAGACTGCTTGCCTCCAGCCACAAATCCTCTTGTACATACTTACCTCTATAACGACCAGGTATGCCCGTACCCGGCCGTTCAAATTCAAATATACTTAGTATTACATGTATAGAACTTCTTTTAAATGATGAAAGCTGCTATTGAGAATGTACCACCACACATCATGATACTTTCTGAGAAAGTTTTTCAAGGAAGATGTGGAAGATGAAAGACAGAAATATGATATGCCTTTCAAATGATATTATATTTTCCAACGGGCTTATAACTGTACTATTTTAAGCGACTGGAGAAAATTCAGAAGTAGAACCCCCATCTTCATGATCGATAGGAATTAAAGTATCATGAAATTCTCCTTACCACTCATTGAAGATACAAAACATGTCATTAAAGCATATAAAAGTGTATCAATTCAGGAAAGCAGTATATACCAACGATCAATCTCATATAGATTTCTCTATTTCAGATATGATATATCTAAACTGAATAAAGCCATATTTTATTGGATTGCCATGTAGCATGAGCACACTTATAATGCATACAAATGTATTGGGGTACAACTACAAGTTCGCCCAGTTGAGCTGAGGATCACAAAACAACTTCATTGCGTCCGATTCAAATATTAAAAAGCAATTAGCAGGCAGCTCTGCCATGTAGTAGGCCCCCTACATAAATAATGTCAATTATAAAATGGTGTGACAGTTCTGCAATGACTATCCCGACCAACGTAGGCCTACACATGGACGTATACAATAGAAATAGTATGTTAGATATATAGCGATTCAGTGGAACACAGTTGTTAAATTAAACTGAAACTCCGTCTTATTACATGTAAATGGAGGGTCTCTGTGTAAAAGTACATAAAAGCTACAGGAACTGAAGGATTGTCTTATAAACCACTGGTATACTAACGTTTATTGGAAAAACAAGCACATCTGCATATGGAAACCTAAGTAGTGCACACATAGAAAAGTGAGAGTCTTTGTCGCTAAAACTGAACCTAAGTTCCTCCTGGTACCTGCGGACTCCAAACAAGCTCGATATGAGTGTGAGAAAAATTCTTCCGCAAATTATTGACATTCGAATATTGATGCACACTGAACATGTTTTCGCAAATTGTTCTTATTATTTCACATTAATTGTCATCTCATATAGGATATCGCTACATGGGCCTTAATTCCCTTTTCAAACTGGTGAACCAATAAGACCGTCACTCCTATTATTCTAAAGTATAAAAGTCCTACAGGAAAGATGTAGGGTGTATCCCAAGTCTGTCTCTCTTGATCTGTTCAAGACTGCCAGCATCCATGGAATACTTTCACTGAATTCGCAAATGTACTTGAAGATTTCCATTTTCTTCCCTTTCTTCCTTCCACATTATAAGGTCTGCTGGGAATAGTGCGTGCCTCATATATAACCCACTCATACACAGAGGCCTCCCAACCACACAAAAGTAGTCCAATTTGGGTATATCCTGGTGGATTTTGTGGAGAGGCAGTAAGGTTTTGGTGAGGAGAGGGTCTGGCGTCACGGCTGCTGGCCCCACAATGGGGTGCTTCACAATGGGGTGTATGGGGGCTGGAGGAACACGTGACTGATGGGGGATGCTTCAAAAAGCCACCACCAGGGGACGCATTGAGCAGGGGAGTGCTCCCAGCAGGACATCAAGACTAATACTGCGTTTGATGATCAGCACTCAAACAGGCAATTAATACCGCCCCACTGACTGCTGTATACTACCTCCTGCATCGAGGAATACCTTATGCTGACTCCCTCCCCGAGAGCCATCGAGTAGACTGGTTTAAGCTAGAAGCATCTTTGGATATATACATGTATAAGAAGTAGGGATATAGATAGCGACAGACACAGTCTGAATTCAGATTCAAATGCTAATTATTATGGGCATAATCAGACAATTGTGGGGACCGTTGTAAAGTTCGTTCTACTTAGTATTTAATTTCCTCCTCACAAAGAGATATGGATAGACATCTAATCGGCATTGGGATTGGTGTTGGAGTGTTATCCTGAAATAGATGGAATGATACTTCAATGTTTGTGCTAGGAATGTATTCTAACATTCTAGGTCGTGCTATGTTATACTTGCTATAGCTGAATCCTTCAGAGGGGGTGGTTTATGCAGGTAGTGACTGCAGCCAGTCTATTCCAATTCCACTTGACCATCAATGGACCCCTGCCTCCCTTTATTTCCTGCCTTATATACCTGCACAGTGGTTTGCCTCATAACGCCTCTAATAAAACGGGCATCTGTCACACAGAACACCACCAACAACATGATAAATCACCATGAAAATACATCATGTGGATCCCTGATTCACGGTGCTGTATTTATATATATTTCTAAAAGTGTTCTTTCTTTGTGGCCCTCATGCCGCCAGGTTTGTAATCCACTTCAAAGGAGGAGAAAAGCCGCAGGAGAAGGGAAGGGGAGACCCCCTGCCAGCATCTCTAGAGGCATTCAAGAAATGGGCACAGAACAGCGTGAGCGAAATGGCATTGAAGGTGAGAATAACAACCCAGTCAGGATGATAGATCACATAAATCTAAATTTAATGTTTTCTACAATTCAAAGCTTCAAAGGGATGCAGGGGTTAGTTTTTGAGGAGTAGTGCACCTATAGGTGGGTCGCAGTAGTGGGATGTAGGGACTACAGATGGGGTTATAAATTGTACGAGGTAGGGAAAATTCAAATGTACTGTCAAAATGGACATCTTTTGAAAAAATTTAACACTTTCAAGAGAAAATGCGTATATGGATACAGTAAGTACTTTTCAATGGAATTCAAGAGCCGGTTTCCCTGCTTTACTGATACAGGCCCGTAACCATTTCATTATATGGCTCATTTGAATAAGATTTTGGTGTACAAATCAAGTCATTATTTACATAAATTTATTCGGCCATTGAATTTGTCTCGTTCCACCTTATCAAAAAACGAACCGCCCCGCAAAGAGGGCTGGTTACAGGCCTGTGATACGGGTTAGGTAAGTAGGGTGTGTCATACTGATAGGGTTAGGTAAGTAGGGTGTGTCATACTGATAGGGTTAGGTAAGCAGGGTGTGTCATACTGATAGGGTTAGGTAAGAAGGGTGTGTCATACTGATAGGGTTAGGTAGGTATAAGGGTGTGTCATACTGATAGGGTTAGGTAGGTAGGGTGTGTCATACTGATTGGGTTAGGTACGTAGGGAGGGATGCTCTGTGCCTAAATGATGGGGTTGGAAAGAAGGAAAGTATGCTTTATACACCCTACTGAATGGGCTGGGTAAGTAGGGAGGGATGCTCTGGGAGCCGTGCTGAATGGGTTGGGTAAGTAGGGACGGATGCTCTGGGTGCCTTACTGAATAAATTGGGTAAGTAGGGACGGTTGGGGTTGGGTAAGCAGGCAAGGATGCTCTGTGCCTTGCTGATGGGGTTGGGTATTGCAAAAGCGCTATTGGTAGTTAAGACTTTCAATAATGGAAAAGATTCCTTTTATCTACAATTCAGACTGTCACCTCACCTTGGAGTCAAAATTGACACTGTTGTCAAATCAACTTCATAGTGAGAAAATCTTGTTTTCTTTTTGGTGGAAATCGGTTTTGGGGTAAAATCGATTTGGAGCATTAAAAAAATCGGTTTTGGAGTCAAAAACGACTTGGTTTGACAAAATCTGTTGTTGGGGTGAAAAGGTTCCACTTGTCAAGATCATGATGGGCCAGCTATTTTCAGTGCAAACTCTCAACATAAGAAACTTATTAATAGTTCGAATTGTCAATACCAGAATAAATCTCTCTTATTGGGAGGGCTGGATCTGGGTGTGCCTTTGGCGGTATAGGATGGATGAGCCTAATATAACAGCCAGGACAGGTACAGAGATGGGGCTCCGCCTCTACCTGTATAGATCGCGCGATATGTATGACTGTGTGCAGGACCACTGAGGACAGCTCCTCTGTCCTGGTTCTCTGTGCACCCAGGGCAGGATTTATGATCCCAACGGCTGCTGCGGCATGAGAAGGTCCACCAGGCGGGTCCTCCTGCTCCCAGCACATACAGTCGGGCACAACGGGCAAGGTGTAGACCCCAAGGCAAGGGCCGCGTAGTACTTTAATGCATCATATGCACGTCGTCGTCATGATGTATTTATGCAGCCCAGCGAATAGATCCCCAGCTTTACATGTTTTACTTACATTCATGCATCATGCCGATCCTACGGGGTCGATACGCTCCCAAGCGGTCGGCATGATGCATGAATGCAGCGAGTAGACCATTAATTCATCATGACAATCACGGACATAGCACATTAAAGCACTATGCGGCCCTTAAAGGTATATTGGGCGGGCAGGGTACAGGGTGGAGGTAATACACAAGGAGCGCTGGTCGCCGCCCCCTTATTCCGCAGGTGACTTTCAATGGCCCACCCCGGCCCCCGCACTCCCATCTTCATCCTGACACCATCCATGTTACAGAAAACGCGGAAAAGGGATAGTTTTCACTGACTCAGCACGGACAAGAAAATGGCAAAAAAATCCGTGAAAAGGGGGTGTATTTGAGACTGACTCCTTGGAAAAGGGGTGTATTTGACACTGACCCATTGGAAAGGGGGTTTATTTGACACTGACTCCTTGGAAAAGGGGTGTATTTGACACTGACTGCACTGGAAGGGGGTCTTGTTATGACGGGGGGAAATAGGACAGCCTTATATTTCTCACGAAAAGGGTGTGCTTTTCAATGGTGTCAGCGTTTTACCAAAAAAGGGGTACTTTTTGGGATCCTAAAATCCGCGATTTTACCATAAAAAGGGTGCCCTTTTCACTCCAAAATCCGCGAAAAGGGTGTGTGTTTCAAAATCCATAACGAGGATGGTGTCTGTATATGTTTGGGAGTGCGGGGGCCGGGTGGCCCACCTGCAGCGACCAGCTCAGGCGGCGATGCGCGCGCACCTTAAATCTACCCACGCCCGAAAGGTCCCTCATGATTCAAAGTGGGACTATTCACATGAGTTATTAGACTGACTGCATCTCTTCCCCCCACCCCCGACTTTCTTCACTTTGCCTACTAGACTATATGTTTTGACCGGGCCTTTGATCCCAACTACCCCCCACAACAACTCTTCACCTGCCTCCCGAATGACTTCTCTCTGTCCACCCTCAAGTTCCCAACATAGTCCATGGCTGCAGCTTTTGAATTTCATCTGCCTTTTTGTTCCATTTCCGGTTCTTCTTTTTTGAGTGGAAAGGCTATATATGTAACCGAACTGAGTTGAACATGTCTGGAATAAAGGATAAAAAACTGAGAGTCCCCTCAATCTGACTTGCCCTATCCCACGAAAGGGCACGGCTGAAAGTTTGAAAGGACGCAGGTCGTGTTTATTGGGCGCACCCTGCAGGGCTGGTCGGTGGCACCCCTGTCAGATGTAGCCCTTTCACTGCGGGCAATAAGTGCAGTGGCATACCACCAGAAGCTCGTCCACTGAAACATTGATGAGCACCCCTTGTCACTGCCCCCTACAATGTCCCCTATGGACGAGGGCCCAGGGACCTGGGGTGGCCCCACCCATCTTCCTGCCCCATTCACCTGCTCCATAAGGCGCCCGTCAGCCTGGTCTGGGCTGGGGGACGAGGCGAGCTGCTCGGGCAGATTGTGTGATTTGGGGCGAGCTGCTCTCACCTGAGACTCGTTACTTGTCGGAGCTACTCAGGCTGAATGGGCAGAGGACACCTGGTCTATGGGTAGTGCCTAAAGGACGCCAATTGCTCTGCCCTCTCGTTAGGGCTGTTGTACATGTATGTATAAATAGTACTATGGGGAACCATATAAAGTAGTAGGCAATTTGTTCCCATCATTACATGTATGCCAATTATTTACGGCTATTACTGTCATTAATTCTGTTCTTGCATTCAGGAATTCACGGATGAATTGTAATAAGGTAGGGCAAAACATATTCTTGTTCTTGATATTTTCATACCTCTCGACTGGGAGGATTGCAAATAAAACGTGGGCGTTTAGATTGTATGGTAGATCTAGACATGTATGTCAGTTAAACACTTATGACCTGCCAGGGTGATGTCAGATTTAAAACGTTAGAATCACTAAACAGATATGTCCCAGACCATGTCTAGCATTTCTCTGAAAGCATGATACATGATCACGTCCCTGTGTGGTCGGGGAACAGTCTAGTTTGGTCTCCTTTGATCCTTGGAAAAAGGGCCGTGTCTCATGGTCTCACGGCGCTGAATTGGAATCACCTTGTACAGAAGTACGTACATGAGTAGTCCTTGGCAGCAGCTGGGTCGGGGCCCTGATCATTCTCCCATGTTCAAATTGAGATATCATGTGATCTGAGTGGCAAACATGTCGTGCGACACCTCCCTGGCAAAACACACATACCTCCACAAAGGGCGGCGCTCACTGAGAGAGCCTCACCAAGGGCACCAAGCCAGTCCCCTCCCCGGGCAACTTCTGTCCTTTTTTGAGTGGACCGAGGACTTATTGTGGCCATAAAGGCGAGTCTCAAACAGGAATCATCAACAAATAAACGCTGTCCTACTTGTTATGACAGTCACATGTGATGGCTTTTCACTCTGCCCTTGTAGTGTGGTGTCGGCAGCCGCTGGCCGCAGGTGGTGTCAATATCGGCGGCCATTTGCAATCTGACTCCCTGCATACTTACTTATATATATCTAGAAACTCCTCCCGCTGCCACTCCCCCACCTTGTGCGTGAAACTAGATTATGTCAATACCTTGAAACTTGTGTTGGTGGATGAGTTCAGCTTGCTCAGATATTACCACTGACATGTCATGCCCATCACATTTTATCCACATTATGTCCATAGATCTACATAATAATTGCTGCATACTAATAAGTCATAGAAGCAATATCACTTTTATTCATACACATCTCAAGTTCCTCAAGTGAAATTCTCTCTATAGATATACTGTGTAATTTTTATAATAGGTCATTTCATCATGATATGTGACCAGGCTAGGGAAAAGACCCATCGAGGGAGGAATTAGTATTTAAAGTTTGTGTCATACCCTTTAACATGAGATATCATGAGTTAACAAATTCCTGGTAGTTTTGTGGGAATTGATTTTCAAAGATTGGCACATATCAATGACTGAAAATGGTAGATAAGCTCTAAAAGCATCACATCCCATAATACATAGGGATAATTATAAAGAATCAGTTTTATTGACAAATAACCAAATAAAATGGTATTTTTTAGTCTAAATTTGGTTCTAGAAGGAATTTTTACAGTCTGTTTTCAGTTTTGAGTAACTGATGTGATACTTAAGAAACTGGGACAATCATCTCCCATTTTGTGTAATGGAATGGTTTCCATGGCAACCAAAAAATGTCTCATATGCTAATTTTCCATAGAAAAGGTTCTTTTTGCATTCCAAATATGGAATGTTTGCAGTAAAGATAAAACAATTACAATAAGTCTATTGAATTATACACAAAAAATTAGCCTAGAGAATTTTGCCCTTCTGGTGCCCCCTGGTGGCCAAAGCCAGTACTAAAAGTCCCCCGCGGATGGGTCTTTTTGCTTGTTGGGTCACATATAGGCTATATACTTTAATACTCGAATACATTACAGAAAATTATAACGTACATACAAGACAATACACTGGGCTTTACACCAGATATATATCAATCGCATCCTCTCGTCTCACAGAACAATAGTAAAAATGTAAGGACGAGATAAGATGCAACCCCTAACAGTACCGGAAGTAGAGCTTTTCTCTGTACACTACACAGGAGGTGCTGGATCTCCCGAAAAAGAAATTTAGTGAGTTTATACTTTCAAGTTCAGCATACATATACATGTATACTAAAAGGGGGGGGGGGGGTACCGAGTGCAACTATTGAGATGCAATTTCCATAAACCAGTTATTATGAGATGGTGGAGACCTCTTCCACTCTACGTTTCAGCACATACATATCCACCACAACTTTACTATTTACCCGCACCTCGTTATAGCCGTCCGTTACAGGCGGTATAAACCCGACTGACAGCCCTCCCCTCAGCGCTTTATTTGTCGAGGGAGTTGGGGCCCAGATGAGAAAAGGCCCATCGCTCAGGCACACCGATGTATTAAACATTTGCTTTGACACCGTTTTGTGTACAAAATAAACAAGGAGTGATGGATTCAGCTCCAACAGGTGTGGTCTACTGGTCGTGTCAACAAGCACTCCCCGCCCGGCCCTGCCCCCTCACACCCCCGGCTACTGTTTCAGGACAGATAGCAATTCACCCGCGAGATCCACTTATATACAATACAGCACACTTAGGGGTAGGGTGATCAGTGTGATGATCCCTGCATGGCGGAATGTGTAGGAATACCTGCACGGTGTGAGTGGTTAATATGATATGCATTAATATAGTAGGCACAGGAAAGGTACCCAATGAAATGTGAAGAGGGCATGAGCAGACTGATGGTCAAAGCTCTGGGGTGTATATATGTGCACACACAGAAAAGTGAGAGTCATTGTCGCTAAAACTACCCTCACCTGAGGATCAGGTACTGCCTGACCCTCAGGTGAGGGTAGTTTTAGCGACAATGACTCTCACTTTTCTGAGGGTGTGGCTGTATACTGTCTGTAGGGGGGGAAGGGTCGGGGGATATATTATGGATGATCGAACTATAAGTGGTATACATACGGATATGTAGATGTCTATGTATACAGCTATGCGTTATAGGCACCAGTTTGGCCCCCGTTTTTTAAACTTAAAAACATAGTACACATATACAAGTTTGGTAAGATAAATTGATGGCGATGGTGAAGGTTAAGCTGAGGTGGAGGGCAGAGGGATACCACCCAGTAAACACACCTACGTTATTTAAACGTTATTTCACTACGTGAAATAAACGTCCAAATGTAAGGGTTGCTTTACGTTATTAAACGTTATTAAACGTTATTTAACGTATATATACGTCAAGGGAACGTTATTTCTAGAGCCATTGAACGTTATTTTCACGTTTGATAACGTTATGTAAATGATACGATGTGGGTTCGAATCCTGTGACCAGCAATCTGTTTCCATCTCAAAAAACGTTTTATACATGTAGTAGAGATCTAATCTTAATGATTTTTCTTGTGAGGCAGATAGAGAGAAATAGACACAGAGATACCCAGGGACATACAGTGGGACATTTGTATTAAAGGGCATTATACTACTTCTATACCCAATAGACATGTACACATTACCTTATTCAATAAGACATGTGCATGCCCCCAACCGGAAAAATGAGTTGCTGGTTACAGGATTCGAAACCACATCATGATATTTACATTTCTATCTAAAAATGCAAAGATATTCTGCATTTTACTTTGCCAGTGATGCCGGCTCTTAGGGGAGAACCCCTGACCTTTGGATTTGAAGTCTATTGCTCTACTGACTGAGCTAACCGGGCCTGTGAGTGTACATGGTCAAGGCAGCAATACTGAAGGCCAGTCTTCAGAGGGCCTATCAATTTATGGACATCTAGAAAACCCAATGCAGATGTATCCATTGAAGTTGCCTCAGTATTGTAACATGCTTCATGCAGCTAGATGTTAAGCAGCTGATCATGTCCTAACCCCCTATCTACCATAATGGCCGAAACCTGTCTCTATATAATGGCTGATGAGGTACCTATATTAGGGACCTTTAGCAAACCCCACATAGCTCATAAAGCATAGATGTAACATAGGTTTTTACCATTGCTATCATTGCAGGTATAATGTCGTACATCTACACAGAGAGATTGTTATTATTTTATATATTTTTTAAGTTATTTTACCACCATAAAACAACTACAAACTACAATAAATGCCGGTTACAGGATTCGAAACCATATGATAATATTTACACATTTTATTTCAGAAGATAAAATTTAGGGAACATGCCAACCTGTGAAGTGCATTTTTATCGCATGGACTGGCAGTTGGCTCTGTGGCCACATGGCTAGCATTCCTGCTTTCGAATGCTGAGCTAATAGGGACCTTTAGCAACCCACGTAAAAGCTTACAAAACGTAGACGTAGCAGTGCTGAAAGGATAGGATACGTCTGCGTTTAATGAGCTTTTACGTGGTTGCTAAAGGTCCCTACTGACGTTGTAGGTTCAAATCCTGCATGCTGTGCAGAGTTTCGTTAATTTTGTCTTATTCTTTCCCTTTGAACAGTTTTGACCTGTGTCAATGTATTTAGAGGTTTGAGACAATCTGGCGGGCATTACAATAGAATTGAGATAACGAGACTGATGGGCATTAGAAAACGTGGCCTTTTGTCTGGGTGCTGTAGGTCAGGTGGTCAACAGTCTGCTGGCCTTAAATCCTGAGGGCTAATTCTCAGTGGGATGGTCGTCAGTGGGCTGCCCAGTAAACACACCTACGTTATTTAAGCTATTTTGATCATCAAATAACAACAGTCAAGCTAGGCCTGATCCTAAAGCCTGAGACTCTGGAGCCAAAGGTCCAGGGTTCTCTTCTCACAGCTGCTAGCATTTCTACCCATATACCGTACATAAACAAATAAATAAATAAATAGGCAGTAATCTTTTAAATGGATGTAGTTTAAATAAAATTATTCACATACTAAAATATAATGTTTATTTTCTTAGGTTTGATTTAGGTAATTCACATAGATGAACCTGGATACAACGTTTATATTACGTAAATAAACGTTCATTAACGTTCATTTAGGTTTAATGACGTAAAAGAACCCTTACATTTGAACGTTCATTTAACGTAGAAAAGTTACGTAATTCAGACATAGAAATGACGTTCTCGGAACGTTAAGTAACGTATGTGTGTTTACTGGGCAGCCGGCAGTGCTTTACTACCTGTGTGTGTGGTGGGATGGAGACCCTGACCCTGCCTGCAGCCCGTGCCTGATCCGCACCCACCCACCAGGCAGGTATGGGCAGGTGAGCAGAGATCTCAGGCAGCTTCTTCTCACCATCCTTTGTCAGCACGGCTTAGCGCATCCCAGAGCTCAGAGCCATAGTGACGTCACGGCATTAGACAACCTTCACGCCGTCTGCACGTCTTTGACGTTATGTCACAGGAAGTTGTGACGCGTCACTCTACCCCCAGCCACCTGTTGGTCATAAAGCGAACTTAACACTGCCTGAAGTGCCCGACCCTCCTTACAAAAGATGGCGGCTGGTTTCTGAGGCTGTGTAGATGTTGTACCTCACACCTCTCGTTCTGCAAGATTCACCTATAGCTATACCTGTATCATTGCAGGGGGAAGTAGAGAGGGAATATTTGAGTTGATCTATGAAAATCAGAATAAAAAGTGTGGAGGATAATATGTGTGTAGGTGTGTGTGTGTGGGGGGGGGGGGGGTCGCATTGAAGGGTGACTAACCTGTAGACCCTATATGTCGTTAGAACCATGCAATAATAATGAGCAGGTGTAATCAATCACCCCTGCATCCCAGACATCAGAGAGACGGGGAAGGAAGCGGTGGTGTGACGGATGTAGGGGTGGGAAGGATGGGGCAGTCTGGGGGATGTCCTACAGGAGGAATACAAGTCCTTGTAGTGTGTAGACTTAATCAATCAGCCCCTGCACCCTTCCTGGAGTCGTATGGGTGATTAGGCAGTTGTATGTGCTAATAGGAGGCAGTTTCCGGCACCGGCTGTTCCCCGTCGGTGCTGGGCTTTGGTCCCACCCCCGCCAGGTACCAGTTTCCTGCCGCTGCCATGGTTACCTGAAGGTGTGGGACTGACCAGGGCTGAGTGACCTTTACACTGACCGCACCTCCCCACCTCACCCCCTCCCCGTGCTGCACAATGGTGGTTGATGAACGTTGCCCCTGGTCTATACACTTTTCTATACCCCCTCAGAGCTCGCCCCTATACCCCCTATAGCCTCTGCACTGATTCTACCCTATAGGAGGCCCTTTCCATCACAACGACTCGTATATACCTTTAAGGGCCGCATCGTGCTTTAATGTACATGCATCCATGAATGCAGCCCTGGCACATCTACAAGCCAGGACTGTATAAATGCACCAATCCAGTAAGGTTGGCATGATGCATTAATGCAGCCCTTGTGAGTAGACTGGCCAGGGCTGCAGTCATGCATCATGGCGACAAAGGTCAAAACACCATGCGGCCCTTAAAGTATATTCAAGGACCTTACTAAATCCTTACTGTACAGCAGGAGGCACAATTCAAATATTGACGGTGAGAGGGGGTGAACTTTTCACCTGTTGGGGCCTGCCTGGTCAGGTACACAGGTGCCCCAGGTGTGCCCCTCCCCTGGGGTCCCCTGCCCTGCTCACTGCTACACAAACTGTCACTGCCAAATTGTGATATATCCCATCCTCCTCGAGGTCCCAATCAGTAGCAGTTACCTTGGGAACCACAGCCTATAATCACCACACTCCACCCACCAAACAATAGAAACTAACTTAACCCTTTAATGACTACATATTACATTTGCACTTAAATTTGCTACACTTGTTGTCGTCCTAATCATGGATGAAGCCCTTGTGAGTTTATTTGCCAGGCCTGCATTCATGCATCACGCCAGCCCTTCGGGAGGATATAATGCATCCCTGGTGAGTAGACTTACCAAGGCTGCATGTATGCATCATGCCGACAAAGGGTATGGCACATTAAAGCAATATGCATGTGACCCTGAAAACTAGAAACTTTGAATTTTCGAAGAAGCCAATACCAACCCAGAACAGCAGTTAATTTATGGTCACTGATCTTTGCTCTATGGTTGACCGTTGCAACAGTGGACATTTGTATTAGAGATTGGACGGTTTGAACAAATAATGTTTAATCCAGTGGCCTAAAGGAGCCGACAGGAACGGCCCCCTCAACATGTAGGTAGGATTAGTATAAAAGCCTGTTAAGTGCTCCTGAAGGCATTTAATTGAAAGTGCATCCGGTGAGTCGCACTGCTCAGGCCTGTGGTATTGACACAGGGCTTGGAACAACACTTCCCAGAAGGGCAGACAAGGTCTTACCTGTGGTAAGTCTACACGCTCAGAATGGACAAATAAGCCCAGGTATAAAGGTAGAGTGTAAGGCATGGAGGAGGTCGTGGAAGACCTGTCCCAAAGGACTTGTACCAAATGTACATTGTGACATGAATCGGATATCTAGATGCAAATGTTGAGTAGCAGGAAATTACACGAAGAGGATGTGCCATATAAAAAGCTAATCCCATCAATAATAGAATGACGATTTTTGCCGCAAATAACCCCCGAACGATATAGTTCTGCAGAATTAATAAGTTTCCTGCACCAAAATCCCCTTTGTTTATCAATGATTCAACGTGCTACATACGAGAGGTCACTTTCTTTTCATAGCTTCCATTTGCAACAATATAATCATTAATTCATCATTTAACAGTATACTGTCAGTAAGGCTATAAAACATGTGTTAACACCTCTATTTATGACAGGCTAGGGGATCCTTTGCCTCTGGCTATACACCCATCACCACCATCTCTAATGTATCATGGACATGTTTTGTATGAATATTTTTGTCATTATGCTATATCATTGCCAATGTAGCAGAGACTTCAGAACCTAGATGATTTATTCCCCGTTTTGTGGTGTCATAGCCAACCAAAGGGCTAGCGTATAATAACACGCCTTTGATGTTAAAGAGTGATCTAACAATTAATATATCTCCCAGCAAGGCTGGGTATTTTGTGAGAGTGCAATAACTGTTATGGGAGTTTGGTTTGTGAAACTTATAATACTGAGCTCTGTAAATACTAGCAACAGCATAGATTATATGAGAGTGACCCAGTAGAGAGTACATATTGTAAACACTGTTAGAAATAATGTGATGTAGCAGAGACCTAATGCAGAGAATGTATTGTAAACACAGTTGAGTTAGAAATAATGCGATATAGTAGGGACCTAATGCAGAGAATATATTGTAAACGCTGTTACAAATAATGTGATGTAGCAGGGACACAGGGCAGAGAATATATTGTAAACACTATTAGGCAAAAAAGGTGTGTTTCAGGTTACCCGACCCTACCTAGCAAAAAAGGGCCGGCCCTAGACATTTTTATCCAATTTTGAAATAGATAATTCAAGTCAATTTGATAGTCCACGAGTCATCACTGCTGTTGGCGAGTCGGCACTGAAGTTTGTGTGTCAATTTTTTACCCTACCTAGCAAAAGAGGGCCAACCCTAGAAATTGTCATCAAATTTTGAAAAAAATATTTATATTTCAAGTCACTCTTGGGCTATTTCAGAGCCAATTTGATAGTCCACGAATCAACGCTGTTGTCAGCGAGTGGGTGCTAAAATTTGCGAGTTAATTTTTGGCTACTTTTCAGGCCAACGTTTAAAGAAATTAAATCAAAATCAAAATCCGACCTACCCTACCTAGAAAGAAAGAATATGGTGCTGTAAATACCGTCCGATTCATTTATTGTGTCCAATCAAACTACAGCAAGATGGGCTGCCGTGATTGCTGCGAGGTGTGAGGTCCCTAACCTGGAGGTTCCGAGGGTAAATACTGCTGTACCTGATATATAGCAGTGTACATGACAAATGCTGACGTGAGAGTGATCTAGTACCCTCCTGGCTGGTGTCGGACACGTGTGGTGTGACTGTGACATTGCAGCAGGCTGCTGGCCAGCTCCATACAACCAGGTGTAGACCACTCACCATACATCATACACGTTATGGCCAGACACATTCCTGTCACTCTGGATAGAACAAACACCACCCTGAACCCTCTTTTAGTAATAGATAAAAGTATAATTGTTTGGTTTCCAATTGGTGGGCAAATGCTAGAGTGATGTTGTTGCTGTTGTACAATGTATTTGTTGTTGTTGTTGTTGTTGTTGTTGTTGTTATTGTTGATATGATTGAAGAGGACTCGCTCTCACTTTTATTAACATTTACCCTGCAGCGTTTATTGCCGTCTTAAAGGTAGAAGCCAGGGTCTACACATACGGCACCTGGTGGCAAAAAAATGAAACTACCTATAATCATGATAAAAGCATATTTATCTCTTGTATATGTCCTAACTCACATTTACTAACCCTTAACATGCCACATTATAGTGTTCTACACATCTTGTCACTGCTTTTCATTGTTACTCAATAATAGGCGTTTGAACCGCCTAGAAAATATTTGAATAATTGCCAAACTGTATTAATTCATCAATGAAGCACTATTATTTTGATAGTAAAATGTATCACATGATCTTATGTACAGATGGCTATGGTTTTGGTTAAAAATTGTTGCCAATTCTTTTTCTGTGTTGCAAAATGCAGAAAAAATACAATTTTCTAGATTTATGTTTTTCTCCTAAATCGGTCATGGCTCTTCAGTTTCACCTATGACAACTAATTTCTTTGGATTGTTTGTGCTACTAATGATCTCCCCTAAACATCTGAAAAGTTTGGTTGAGATATAATTGGTCAATCTTTCAAAAAGTTGAAAAATGTTGAAAAAATAGGGATTTTCCTATAGCCGGCTATTGGCTAATGTGTCCTATCTTCAATTGCCAATATATCAAAATCTAGCACTATGAAGTATTGATTTTTTGCTTTTATCATATCATTATGTATCAAACTAATATAGTCCCAAGTGATTAAGAGAAATTGTTGGTAGATCAAATTTGACCGAACCCTGGCTTCTACCTTTAATAGTGTACCCTATCTCATTCTGCCCTTTACATTAAGTGTTCTCCATGTAGTCTTACCCCGTGCTAATCCAAAGCATCTCAGAGAATAATACAATTAAGAAACATATTAAGGGTACTCAGCAGGGCCTCAAATCTACGAGGACTTTTCTCTCACACTACCTCTAGTCTAGTGCAATGTGGGTAGCAATGAGTCACTGTATCAGTAAATGTGATAAAGTGAGATCTAAGCACCACCTCCCTGATTGATGCCGCTCCAACACGAGAAGATGGGTTGGCAGACAGGAGTGTGATGTGTCACACCTTTTACTCTGTGTGGTCAGCAGATATTGGTTCTTCTGGTTGTGAATGTATGCAACATGATGTGGGGAGTCTCCACGTAAACAGATTTGTGTTTTATGTTCCATGTACATTGTATACATGTACGTGGGACCATGTCCATGGTTGTATTATTTTAGATGGTGTAAACGTATTAGAATGGAGGAGGGTGTATATACAGAGACATACTTACATACAGAAACAGAGAGACACAGAGAGGGAGAGAGTAATTTGAAAAACATAGATTATACAGCTATATATTGCAAAAATATATAAAGGTATAACAGGAGGCACACAGATGAAGACATAGACAATGATACACGTAAAGACCTCTTATAGGAATCTGTACCTGGTCGTACATCGTCAGTGGGACACCTTGCATGTCTGGGGGTCATATGTTGTGACTAACGGGTCCAAATGGGACTCAACGTGACAGTTATTAATTTGTACCTGATTCATGACACAGTCACACCCTGTATTTATCGGCTCTGTATACCATTTTCTGACAGAAACAGCACCTCACTATCCCACCGTGCACAAAGTTCACAGCTTTCTATCTCCTCAATATAATTGAGAAAGGTGAAATACTAGTACATTGTACATGCATTTTAATACTTAGTTGTACACAAAGATACTTTGGAAACCGAGGTCCCTTTCAAATATTATGATCATGTCCTGTCATCGTAATACCTCATACAATTCTTGCCGGCGAAATTATCCACGAACACCGCCCCCCCCCCCCTTATCCCTCCCACGCATTAGATCATGTATATAATTATATAGCCTGTCTAAGGCCCTACGGTAAAACAATGTAGCGTTTTTTCTTACAGAGAGACTGTACAACTCTTTTAATCATTGTTATACAGCCTATAGTCGGGTACATGTAATCAATTAGCATATGTCTCATTATTGTTCCAGATGTAATTTCATTTCCATGGTCTGCCAACACATATGATATGGGAAATCAAACTTGGTCCTTTATTAATGCAATCACTTACACACTCTCAGATTAATATTGACATAAACACCTACTGATAGAAATGAAAATAAACATCATCACATGGCTCTCATTCATTAGTACACATGGCAGTCACTGGTTGAGTGGACACAAACATGTGGAAGTACCACTTCTGCTGCTCCAGGAGACATGGGCAGTTATTTATAACATCACCAGGGGCCATCATGAGGTGGCCGCTGATAACATTGAATATATTTTGGGGCTAGTTGGTGTGAAGGTTTGACCATGGTGCCTGTGGCAGCTGTATTTGATGATTAAGTCAAGCCTTTAAGGGCCGCATAGTGCTTTGATGCATTGTGCTCTTTGTCATTATGATGCATGAATGCAGCCTGGTGAATCTGCTCGCCAGTGATGCACTCGAGCATCATACCGACCCTATAGGATTGATACACTCCCAAAATGATGGTATGATGCAATTTAATGCAGCCACGTAGATTGGACAGGGCTGCATCCATGCATGCATCACGACCGTGACGCCATGATCATGAGGACAACGCGCATTACACAATAAAGCACTCTGTGGTCCTTAAATGACTACCATAGGCCGACATAGACACATTAGCATGTTTGCTGCTGGCTAACGAGACACCAGCTGCACGTGACACCTACTGTCACCCACTCAACTACACAACATTCATTGGATTTAAAGGAGTGGAGACAGGGGACACCAGAATGTACAGTCCACATGTTTCTTCTAAATTCTCTCCCCATTATGAACTGACCATTACCCATTGCTCCTGGCTACCTCTTTTGCTCACCTTTCCCTGTGCTTAAGGCATCTCAATTCCCCCTCTCTGTGTGCGTTGAAGTTACCAGCGATCCAGAGCTCACCCTCATGGGCTCTCCCCTTTACCCTACGTTTCAATACTTAAAGTAGCTTGATAGTCATTACCTCCCTCCTTTCCCTCCCTGACTCCTTCTTTGATATGTATGAAACGACAAGCTTGACTCCCCATCCTACTTTTTTTTAAGTCCCCCCCCCCCCGACACCCCTCCTGTGTGGTGGGGCATGTGAGTGCTAGTGCCTGGTGGCAAGATGGCGAACGCGGCCAATTAGCGGCATGTTAATGGGTGCCGAGTCAGGGGGCATCCTCCCCAGGTGGGGCCCGTCCTACCTCCACAGATAACCGCCCCCCCCCCTCCACCGCCCCCGGCACTGCCCCACCTGAGGGTGCCACTGCAGCGGCCGCGCGCACCGCCCGGAGGGGGCAGCACCAACAGAGATGTCCTGTACAGAGACCTTCACTGGTTACAATATGTTATTGTGAGGGTGTAGGGATGAGGCAGGGCGTGTTGGGCCAAATACAGAAACTTAGGGAGGCAGGCAGACAGGCAGGTTGGCAGGTAGGCGGGCAGACAGGCAGAGAGAGGTGCAGAGTAGGCAGGCAAGTAGGCAGGGAGGTGGTCTAAGTGGATCTAGATGAAAAATTGGAAAGATTCAATTTCAAGATTCAAGATGGCTTTATTGACTAACCGAGTTAGCATTGATGGCATTATACACAGTTTTTATATAGGAATATATACAGTTGATGGCTCCCGGCCTATTTGATGATATACAATATGGTTCTACAGTTAATATTTGTGAGACCTTTCTGTTGTCTCGATGCATGTCATAAGCAGTGGCGAACTTAAAAAAAAAAATTTCAAAGCTTTTGCGGGCACTTTGAATCTCCGGCCGATTACAATATAGTATTACATGCTTAACATTTTGCGTAATGTTACAGTGTGTGCACATATTATCCAATGGTTTTTTTCCTCTATAACTTCTTGATAAGCTGTCCTGAGTACGGTTAGAATCTATGCGCAGCTTTGTAATAATACTTCTATTTAAATATAGGGGGAGTGTGTGTGACCTAGATACTCGCGCTCCCTGTATGGATACTTCAAATAGTTCTGACAAGTTTTAAGAATATCACACTTGCCAATATTGTCTGAGTTATTTATGTACTGGTTGTATTCTTGAATATGAATATCAGAGAGCCTCCTCTTAATGAGGAATTTGAGTGAGTCCTTACACCAAGAGTATGGATCAAGCCAGATATTTTTACAGCCAATTTTACATAGGAGATACTGTATGTCTTTAAGCCAGTGATGATCCTCCCTCTTCAAGCCTTTACCAGTATAATATGTTTAGTAAAATGATTTTCGATTCAATCGGGAATCTACCTAGCTCTCCGAGTGCAAGAGTGGTACTCGAGTACCCCCAGGTGGGGCACATTGCAATATTGCAGAATGGTGAGAGGGAGGGATAGAGAGAGGGAAGGAGGGGATGAGGGACGGAGGAGGGGGAGGGGACAGTTGGCCGGGAGGTGGGCAAATTAGGACAGCTAAACACTGAAGTAGTTACCATGCCTTCTTTCAGTGGTGACACAATTAGCTCCGGGCAGTTTGTGGTCTGTATTGATGACCGTGATATATGGTTACAGTTTATGGCAAGAATGGGGGCCGAAAGGTTTAGGAATACACATATATCGCAAGGAAGAAGGGGGAGGGGCAGGGAGAAAGGAATGATATATTATAATATTACAGCAAAATCTCATTGTAAGGAGGACTGATATAACGAGATCCCTCTCACCCTATCAAAGGGGGCACGTTTCCATGGCCCCAATGTCCCAATTGTCTGTTATTTTTAGCATACATAAGAAACTTTGTTTACAAGGAGCAAATTTGGCTTGCCCCAAGGTCATCCTTTTAACGAGATTTTACAGCACTTAAATAATTCCTCAACATGTATCATGATCTATATATACTATATCTTTGCAGTTCACATATTTTCTTCTCGAAACAGATGTCCACACACTATGCTTTTTAATTCTTGATTTATCTATCCCTGCAAAAAAGGGAGAAGGGAAAGGGGTTCACATTATAACCACTTTGCAAGCGTCATCTCCCGTGGTGTAAAACAACCTGAGGCGGCCCCTACTGGTTGGCCTTCACACCTCGGTTCGTCAGACGCCACCAAGAAAAACAGAAATAGGCGGCGAGAATTCGGTGTTTTCTCGTTCGACGTGAGACTGCTGAAGGTCCCCTGCCAAGAAGACCAAAGCAGAGAAGTGGCTGCTCCCGAGGAGATGCTGTTTGGCTTGGCTGGGATCGTGTTGACCTGAAGGCAAATATACATGGTCTACATACCATCGTCTACTAAATGACTCGCATGTAGTTTCCAGATGTGATATAAACGATATACATGTATATCGATACGTAAGCATAGTGCTTGCTTTTTATGTCGTCAGAGATTGCAAACTGTTTTCTACAGCTCAAACGGTCAAAGTGGCGATTCACCATACCCCGCCCCCTCCTCAAAAATTGTCTAAAACAAGTTACAACTCCGCTGTAGAGGCTTCTCTGTTGAAAATGAGAAGAAGAGGTCATCATATAATACTCCACCCCTCTTCTCCTCTCAAGATAATAACTGTCCATGATGAGTACCCTAATTGTTCTCACGGCCTGGTGGAGTGGGGGGGGGGGGGGGTTACAGTGAGGGGGGGGGGGGTTACAGTGAGGGGGGGGGGTTGTGAGGGTATGGAGGTGACTAAAATGTGCAGATCCTGACTGTAATGGTGGTAGGGCATGCGCAGTGCCATCTGTGGTGCGCAGATGGAGTTCCCAGTGGGTTACAGTAGACTCAGGACTCTCGCAAACAAAGGGGTGTGTCTATTTTGAATAGATATTTTTTTAGTGGTTTTTCCCTTGTACTGCTCCAATTGGTTGTGTAATGTATTTCCTTCAGTGTCAACCCTTTTCTTTCGGAATAATCGATTTATATCGACTTACTCTCAGCCAACAATGTAATATTATGAATGATATAAAAAAGATAAATGAAAAACACGCTTTCTTTGTACGTTCTGTCATTTTCAAGGCAGGGGTGAGTATGAACGTGTTGGTTGCACATAATAGGTATCATTTATATACTCCAACCCGCATACTTACCAACTACCCCCTCCGTCCTGTCAACCCTAGATGGAGACAGATCGCCCACCAGTCAACATCTTGTCACCTCCTGAGCAAAATCATGATAATTATGAGGTCCAGGTCTTCTTTGATATGATATAATGTCATAAGAAATGATGCGATTATAGATAATAATGGAGATAAGTACCAGTTGAATAGCCGTAATGATACACTGGGCAGGGAAAAACTGGTAACCACTCGCATTGTTACAGTGAGTGGTCTGCTGTCATGACAGTACAGATACTATATGTAAATGAGCATACATAAGTGCGCCATTAGGTTCTTTTATGCACTTTGTCGTCATGGTACATGGGTGCATCATGCCGACCCTATGGGGTTGATGTGTACACACTCGAAGGGACGTCATGATGCATAAATCCCGGGCATGAATGCATCATGACAATAACGGATGTAACGTATAATGCAATTAAGCGCTAATGTAGCCCTTAAATGGTTAGAACATAGTTAAGAAGATATCATTATTATGCTAAAATTGTCATGGATATGTACAATGAAAGGCTGATGGTCTATACTATGGTAGATAAGTCCGCTTATATAACCCATTCTGCATTAAACACGGCTTTACCGTGGCATATACGTGTTACCGATAACAACGGTGTACGTCCCATTGGATTACACCAGAAATCGTCATATCTTTTCATATTGTAAACGGCCCTGTTCCATTCTATACAATATTGTTATAGATAATATAGGTTTAGGTTGTATTAGTAACAGGCCTTCGGCCTGTTATCACTAGCCTATGCATGTGAAATCCTCAATATTATAATTATGTCATAAAAAGTGTGGTATTCCATAACGACATTGAATCTCCATTTTGGATATTACATTATATTATCAGACGCAATAGCCCGTCAATAGCAGAGACAGCCCCGAGAATGACATGGGAACCAAACATTAACGTTGTCATCTAATTAGTAAGTGAGGGGCGGGGGACAAATGGTCCAAATGAGGACTCATTGTAGGGGACCATTTAACAAAAATTATGTAAGAAGTGATTTATGATCATCCAAAAAAAATAGGGGATTGGGTGGGAGGGAGAGGTTCCCTCGGCATGCATGAGTCAATGGACCGAAGTGGGATAGTTTGGAGAGTTGAGGATAGAGGAGAGGGGGGGGGGGTATACGGTGGTTATTTATCACCGACGTTAGCTGTTTGGTTGTTCAGACTGAGCAGAACAAAGCAGGACAAGTGAGCTGCTCGGGGATTAGACAACTCCATGAGCACCAGGTACTGACTGAGAGAGACCAATGAGTGGGACTAAAGCAGTACTCACAAACAATACCCTCTGACTACATTTTGTACCACCCTGCTCCTCTTCATCCATTCACTGCCATATAGGATATTTAGTCCATTTGTTACAAGGTTGGCACTGTGTGCGGTGCCATTATTATTTATACATTAATTGGGGGGAGAAGGCAGTCACCCTTTGCTTCCTGAAAAGTTTGTTTTTAATCAAAGGAAAGAAATCCCACCTCCCTGGCATACATCTTCAAACCTGAAACGTATATTTTATATGTTAATGAGTAGACTAATGATTTGACCGTAGTAAGTTAAGATTTAAGTATCATAATGAAAAGTGATTCCCGTCATCAGTCTTGTAACCCCATCAACATGATATGAGAGGCTGTTTCAAAAATGTTTATGAACACATAGCCATTTCTATCAAGTTATATAATATTGAAATCCCACTATCGGCTTTCATTGAGAAAAGTCAGCTTCCATTGAGCAGTGTCTGATACAGCTCAGCCCATTCAGGGAGAGAATCTGTAATTAGTGGCGGGTGGTTGAACGCTGAGCTGCTCCTCTCCCCAAGAGCGAGCTACTCGGTGGTCGCTTATTGTCCGGTAAATAACATGTACTACTGTCCATCCAAGACTATCTGGTGAAAGTCGACCCACCCCCACCCCCCAGATTGTAAATATATGGTAAGATCTGTGCATTTTCTATTGTTGTATGTTTACACAAACTTATGATGAATATTTTTTGTCTAAAAAACCGTTAATTTTGACTTGACAGTGAAAATACAATCTGGCTGTCTCCTCATCTGATTTCTTTTTGTATGAACTATATTTTGCCGATTCACTCGCAGAGAAAAACTGTTCCACTATCTGCGCGTGCTGTAATCAAACCTCATTGACCACCTACAGATTGTATCAGGATTCTACCGACTGGAGGCAATAAAGGAACAGCAATTTCTGCGGCTATTGTTTTTGTAGCCTACGCCGACCTGCATGGAGAGGATGAGCAGATCTGGTTAAGGGGAAATGCAGCGTCCTTTAAAGACAAATGCCGATGGCTGGAGAATTATTTTGCACATAACGGTAGTTTATCATATCACCAAATATCTAACTAATATTGCCATGTCTATTGTAACTTTTATTTTTCATGTCATATGCAATATTGCATTTGTAAGTAACGAACCTAATTCTCAAATTCAAATAAAGAATATCTCAATATGTATATATAGTGTCACACATCAATGTACAAATGTATCAGTACAGGGAGACTTCTGACGGATGACAGTATCCATACTTCACGTAATGAATCAGAGGGTATGGAGGTGACTAAAATGTGCAGATCCTGACTGTAATGGTGGTAGGGCATGCGCAGTGCCATCTGTGGTGCGCAGATGGAGTTCCCAGTGGGTTACAGTAGACTCAGGACTCTCGCAAACAAAGGGGTGTGTCTATTTTGAATAGATATTTTTTTAGTGGTTTTTCCCTTGTACTGCTCCAATTGGTTGTGTAATGTATTTCCTTCAGTGTCAACCCTTTTCTTTCGGAATAATCGATTTATATCGACTTACTCTCAGCCAACAATGTAATATTATGAATGATATAAAAAAGATAAATGAAAAACACGCTTTCTTTGTACGTTCTGTCATTTTCAAGGCAGGGGTGAGTATGAACGTGTTGGTTGCACATAATAGGTATCATTTATATACTCCAACCCGCATACTTACCAACTACCCCCTCCGTCCTGTCAACCCTAGATGGAGACAGATCGCCCACCAGTCAACATCTTGTCACCTCCTGAGCAAAATCATGATAATTATGAGGTCCAGGTCTTCTTTGATATGATATAATGTCATAAGAAATGATGCGATTATAGATAATAATGGAGATAAGTACCAGTTGAATAGCCGTAATGATACACTGGGCAGGGAAAAACTGGTAACCACTCGCATTGTTACAGTGAGTGGTCTGCTGTCATGACAGTACAGATACTATATGTAAATGAGCATACATAAGTGCGCCATTAGGTTCTTTTATGCACTTTGTCGTCATGGTACATGGGTGCATCATGCCGACCCTATGGGGTTGATGTGTACACACTCGAAGGGACGTCATGATGCATAAATCCCGGGCATGAATGCATCATGACAATAACGGATGTAACGTATAATGCAATTAAGCGCTAATGTAGCCCTTAAATGGTTAGAACATAGTTAAGAAGATATCATTATTATGCTAAAATTGTCATGGATATGTACAATGAAAGGCTGATGGTCTATACTATGGTAGATAAGTCCGCTTATATAACCCATTCTGCATTAAACACGGCTTTACCGTGGCATATACGTGTTACCGATAACAACGGTGTACGTCCCATTGGATTACACCAGAAATCGTCATATCTTTTCATATTGTAAACGGCCCTGTTCCATTCTATACAATATTGTTATAGATAATATAGGTTTAGGTTGTATTAGTAACAGGCCTTCGGCCTGTTATCACTAGCCTATGCATGTGAAATCCTCAATATTATAATTATGTCATAAAAAGTGTGGTATTCCATAACGACATTGAATCTCCATTTTGGATATTACATTATATTATCAGACGCAATAGCCCGTCAATAGCAGAGACAGCCCCGAGAATGACATGGGAACCAAACATTAACGTTGTCATCTAATTAGTAAGTGAGGGGCGGGGGACAAATGGTCCAAATGAGGACTCATTGTAGGGGACCATTTAACAAAAATTATGTAAGAAGTGATTTATGATCATCCAAAAAAAATAGGGGATTGGGTGGGAGGGAGAGGTTCCCTCGGCATGCATGAGTCAATGGACCGAAGTGGGATAGTTTGGAGAGTTGAGGATAGAGGAGAGGGGGGGGGGGTATACGGTGGTTATTTATCACCGACGTTAGCTGTTTGGTTGTTCAGACTGAGCAGAACAAAGCAGGACAAGTGAGCTGCTCGGGGATTAGACAACTCCATGAGCACCAGGTACTGACTGAGAGAGACCAATGAGTGGGACTAAAGCAGTACTCACAAACAATACCCTCTGACTACATTTTGTACCACCCTGCTCCTCTTCATCCATTCACTGCCATATAGGATATTTAGTCCATTTGTTACAAGGTTGGCACTGTGTGCGGTGCCATTATTATTTATACATTAATTGGGGGGAGAAGGCAGTCACCCTTTGCTTCCTGAAAAGTTTGTTTTTAATCAAAGGAAAGAAATCCCACCTCCCTGGCATACATCTTCAAACCTGAAACGTATATTTTATATGTTAATGAGTAGACTAATGATTTGACCGTAGTAAGTTAAGATTTAAGTATCATAATGAAAAGTGATTCCCGTCATCAGTCTTGTAACCCCATCAACATGATATGAGAGGCTGTTTCAAAAATGTTTATGAACACATAGCCATTTCTATCAAGTTATATAATATTGAAATCCCACTATCGGCTTTCATTGAGAAAAGTCAGCTTCCATTGAGCAGTGTCTGATACAGCTCAGCCCATTCAGGGAGAGAATCTGTAATTAGTGGCGGGTGGTTGAACGCTGAGCTGCTCCTCTCCCCAAGAGCGAGCTACTCGGTGGTCGCTTATTGTCCGGTAAATAACATGTACTACTGTCCATCCAAGACTATCTGGTGAAAGTCGACCCACCCCCACCCCCCAGATTGTAAATATATGGTAAGATCTGTGCATTTTCTATTGTTGTATGTTTACACAAACTTATGATGAATATTTTTTGTCTAAAAAACCGTTAATTTTGACTTGACAGTGAAAATACAATCTGGCTGTCTCCTCATCTGATTTCTTTTTGTATGAACTATATTTTGCCGATTCACTCGCAGAGAAAAACTGTTCCACTATCTGCGCGTGCTGTAATCAAACCTCATTGACCACCTACAGATTGTATCAGGATTCTACCGACTGGAGGCAATAAAGGAACAGCAATTTCTGCGGCTATTGTTTTTGTAGCCTACGCCGACCTGCATGGAGAGGATGAGCAGATCTGGTTAAGGGGAAATGCAGCGTCCTTTAAAGACAAATGCCGATGGCTGGAGAATTATTTTGCACATAACGGTAGTTTATCATATCACCAAATATCTAACTAATATTGCCATGTCTATTGTAACTTTTATTTTTCATGTCATATGCAATATTGCATTTGTAAGTAACGAACCTAATTCTCAAATTCAAATAAAGAATATCTCAATATGTATATATAGTGTCACACATCAATGTACAAATGTATCAGTACAGGGAGACTTCTGACGGATGACAGTATCCATACTTCACGTAATGAATCATGTCAATTTAAGACATGATAATCACTCTTGGTGAACCCATAGTGTGTTCTGAGTTTATCCTTCCCCTTAATATAGAACATTAAAAGACACAACTAAATTTAAGCTAATTAAGGCGCTACATAAAATGCACTAGAGTCAATGCTCATTCAGCATCCAAAATGACAGTATTTTACCTTTTAATACCCTTGATAAAACCTTTGATAAAACACACCACAAATCCTAAGCGCTAATTAATGTGCTACATATTAAAATTGCCCCAAATTCAATACCCCCTGAGTATTTTCCACTTAGAGTACCAGAGTTAGAGCTGAGGGTATATGCGGTCCTTCCCGGCGTGTTGCGGGAGGCCCAGGTGCAGCCATGTTCCACGTAAATAGTGCTGACAGTTGAGGCCAAACCATCTCCACATTTCAAGGGTGGCTGTCCGACCCGATTTACCTCACCATCCCAAGGCGCGAGCCGCTATGGAGTGCCATCTGGACAGGAACAATGCAAGGCTATAAAGATCTCAGTCAATGAAGTTAGTTTTATATTTCTGTGAGGACAATTAAACACACAATGATCCAGGCTGTCAGTAACTAGAATTAATGCCCCCTGTAAACGATACGCAAATGACCTATAAGGGGAAACGATCTGAAATATAAGTCATATAAGGGTGGTAAAAATAAGTAGATATAGTTTTAAAAGCGACACAGCCGAAGGCTGGTCAGCAGGGTCACAGGGCCCACATATGGACTGAGCCCGGGGAAAATAAGTAAGTAACAATGGAGTGAATATAGCCATGTCAGAATTTGTTCTTATATAATAAGAGCTACACTGGGCATTGGCTGGACACAAACTTAGAAATGAAACCCACCCTTTCCGTATGGGATAATATTGCTAAATCGGCCTTCCATAGTCACCCCGCCGCCCACTGCGTGTCATTCTGTCTGTGTCGACCTTTTGCAGCCAATCACTATTTCCCCAGTTTTAACACCTCGGCTGTTTTCCCTGTGGTCCCTACATGTTGGCAATTGAACTGAGTAAGGTGTTAGTAATGCATCCTCTACATCTCCCCATGTATCCACTGATAAGGGTTGACATCCTGAATTGTATTGGACAGATAACATGGCGGATTGGTATCAATATGGTGAAGACAACTCGTAGTCATGGTCTCTCGTCAGTCTCATTCACATCCTTATATGTAAGATGTGATGCACGTATGGAGAGAGGATATTAAGAAGTGGTCAATATTTGATACCAAGAGTGTTGGTCAGGAGGGTGGGGTGCTAATTTTGTAAAACATATGTATGGCTAAAGATTATAATTAACCAAATTAGACACATGTTTTCTGTTTTGAAACTGTCTCCTCTGATAATTCAGTATGAATATAAGCTAATTCAGGTCTTTCCAGTAAAGAGAAAGTGATGTGATCTAAATATATATGATGCTGTAATGAATATTTGCACATTAAATCGAGTAATATTTAAAAGTGTGTTATAAACAAGGAACAGTTGGTTTCTGTTATTTGTATTTCAGCACTGCAGAATTATTCATAAGTCCTTGTTTCCGTTGTTAGCCTGAAGGTAAAAAAGAATCAACACTTCATCAGATGTAGTGGCAGGTGTGTTGGTGGGGTGCTGGGGTGTTAGAGGTTGGAGGGTGGTGGGTGGTACGCTTTGTGGAGATTGTGGTACTCAGGGAATTGTCACTCATCATTAGCACCTCATTATAACTACTGACAGTGTACAATGTAGGAAGAAAATACGACATTTATTAAACTTGATATGACTTGACATGCAATTGAAGATCATACCAAACGTATCTTAGAGGAAAATTGATCTTTTAATGTAAATTTTTGCCCCCCACTTTTTAATTCCTGGATTATCCACTTCTTATGTATACTATAAAACAATATTATGTAACATAGTACTGCCGGATAAAAGTTCCATCAAACGCTAGCGTGATGTTAGAGCTATGTAAATAGCAATGCACGGATGGTCGATATATCTGGTATATTTTGTTATAGATGGGTTAAGTTCTGAATGAAACATTCCTTATTACAGAAGCTCTATGACCAATATCATCTTTCATATATTTTATTGATTTATCATAGAATAACTGTTCTGCACAGCTATATCATTAATATGTATTACTTGACAGTTTAAGTGTGCTCTTTTAAATATTGTCTTTTCTCACTAGTTAACCAAATGCATTGGACACAGCCGACACCACAGCCATCAGCGGACAGCGGCATCAGGCGGTGAGGCGTTTGGGGGAGACACAAAGGACAAAATCCATAATTACAGGTTTGGGGCGACATCAGTAATAGTTGCCATACTGTTAGGGGGTCAGGTTGACAAAGTGCCAATGCCCTGCCCCCACCAACCCATCCCACCCACAACCCTGATATTTAAACCAAAGATTCTGTATCATCCTATATGGCCCTGTTTTATACATGTATCCCCGGGATTTACCCCCTAAATCGGTTGACCATCCATACTATCTGTGAACTCTGATATGTCCCTACTTATTCTCCAAATAAAAAAGAAACACTTGAGTGAGGTGGGGGAGTATAGGCATGTAGCTGGATGCATTATCAACCAATAAGATAACTCCCTGTTCTTCACTGCGGAATTCTTAGGGTGCATTATGTAACAGCTTGTACCCGTGTGACCGCTGGTACCAGTGCTTATCTCGCCAGTTACAGGCTTAAGTAATGGATGCGCCCACAGGACGTCCAGCTAGACCCCTATAGGGTAGACCTCTAAGTTGTGAGTGTGACAAATGACACCCATGTGTGCTAGGGTTATTCATTGTTTATAGGCGTCTAGCTGGATGCATTATCAACCAATGAGATAATTCCCTGGCCTTCACTGCGGAATTTTTAGGGTGCATTATGTAACAGCCTGGACCCATTGTGATTGCTGTATCAGTGCTTATCTCGCCGGTTACCAGATCAAGCAATGGATGCGCCCACAGGGCGACCAGACTGACCCCTATACAAACCTGTCCATCTGTTCAGCAGGGTGGATGATACGTGATAGGAATGTGAGCTGGTCACAATAAGCTAACTTTGTGAGAAGTGGACAGCCTTTCCACAACAAAGTCCAGGCGGCAAAGGTACCTGCTACAAATATACCTGTTGCAAATATTCATTTTCTTCATCACCTGAAGAAAACTTTGGTCAAAACGTCGTGATTTTAACGTGTACTACTTTTAAAGTAATAAAGCTCTCATTAAAATGATTTATCATGTTGTAGTTGTGTTTACTCTTAAAAATAATCAATTAAATTTAATGTACAACATTTCTTTTATTTTCTTTATTTCTTTTTTTATGCCGAAGTGGTGGCGTAGCCACCTGGTGGTGCCGCCAGGCACCACCAGAACGAGGTATATGATGTTTGCACTTTGCCAGAAGTCAGAACCGGCGCCGCCATCTTGGATTGTGCCGCCATCTTGGATTAAGGTGTCACAACACAAATTTATGCTATGGAATAACAAAAATATAAATCAACCTTTGATAGTTCCTGAGGTTGATTATAATCATACCTACCCCCCCTAATATGGACCCAAGCAATTCAATGGTTCTATCGGTTTGTTGCTTATACAGCTGGTTGCCTAGCAACGGCTATTCTAATTGTTTATCTGCCTAGCAACACACATTTCCATGATCCTGAGGTTGATTATAATCATACCTACCCCCCCTAATATGGACCCAAGCAATTTAATGGTTCTATGCATTTGTTGCTAATACAGCTGGTTGCCTAGCAACGGCTATTCTAATTGTTTATCTGCCTAGCAACACACATTTCCATGGTCCTGAGGTTGATTATAATCATACCTACCCCCCCTAATATGGACCCAGGGAATGCATGGTTCTATCGGTTTGTTGCTAATACGGCTGGTTGCCTAGCAACGGCTATTCTAGTTGTTTATCTGCCTAGCAACACACATTTCCATGGTCCTGAGGTTGATTATAATCATACCTACCCCCCCTAATATGGACCCAGGGAATTTATTGGTTCTATCGGTTTGTTGCTTATACAGCTGGTTGCCTAGCAACGGCTATTCTAATTGTTTATCTGCCTAGCAACACACATTTCCATGGTCCTGAGGTTGATTATAATCATACCTACCCCCCCTAATATGGACCCAAGGAATTCAATGGTTCTATTGGTTTGTTGCTAATACAGCTGGTTGCCTAGCAAAGGCTATTCTAATTGTTTATCTGCCTAGCAACACACATTTCCATGGTCCTGAGGTTGATTATAATCATACCTACCCCCCCTATTATGGACTCAGGGAATTCAATGGTTCTATGCATTTGTTGCTAATACAGCTGGTTACCTAGCAACGACTATTCTTATTGTTTATCTGCCTAGCAACACACATTTCCATGGTCCTAAGGTTGATTATAATCATACCTACCCCCCCTAATATGGACCAAAGCAATTCAATGGTTCTATCGGTTTGTTGCTAATACAGCTGGTTGCCTAGCAACGGCTATTCTAATTGTTTATCTGCCTAGCAACACACATTTCCATGGTCCTAAGGTTGATTATAATCATACCTACCCCCCAATATGGACCCAAGGAATTCAATGGTTCTATTGGTTTGTTGCTAATACAGCTGGTTGCCTAGCAACGGCTATTCTTATTGTTTATCTGCCTAGCAACACACATTTCCATGGTCCTAAGGTTGATTATGATCAAATCTACCCCCTTAATATCATCCTTCCCCCCGATAACCCCTTCCCGGCCCTGCTTTTTTGGTGTCTTGAATGGGTTCCCTTCAAACATACCAACCATGTAGACAGCATGTTTCTTCAAATGCAAGAATTGCGGTTGTTGCTGTGTAAAAAAATGCCTGAGGCATTTTTTTACGCGGCAACAACCGCAATTCTTGTTATCATTTATTGAAATCCCTCATATTTGAGGGATCGTGACAAGGTATACGATGCTGAGTAATAAGTATGAAATAATACTATCTAGGCTTTTTCTATTGCATTGATTCATAGAAACACATTGAGCATTCAAGCAGATAACATTTGTGACAAAGTATTACGTCTGTTAACTACACACGTAATAAATATACTTTACTGCCCAAAAGGATTTTTTTAAATCATAACAACTTTGGTCTTATTATGAGGGCATGTGTGTCATTGACAGTCGATTTGCTACTTTTATTTGCCATCTCCCTCGGTGGTGCTAATGGACGACCAACAATCTATGATCGTGTGGCTATAACCCACCACATCAAAGGGGTGGCCCCACACCTCATCACTCATGTTTTGAAGGTGTGATTGAGCGTTTTGTGATGAATTGTATAAGACATTACCCACCTCATCCACCCTCCACACCTGCCCACCATTTCCACTCACCACAGAATTATTGTGTTTGCCTTGCACAGCCAATGCACTTTTTCCTACTTTGTTTTTGAGTTGTGGACCACACCATCTGTTTGTAGATGCTTTGTACACAGATTATCAAGTAGCAATGAGGGGTTGTACGATTAGTATTAACACGGTGTCGTGCTTATTCAAATACTTTAACATGATAAAGTATTGGAAAATAAAATAAACACCGCAAAAGATAATAGAAGAAGTTACTTGTGTGCATAGGCGAGGGGGTGAGGAAGTAACAAGACAAACAGAGAGACAGATGGGAGAGAGAGAGAGAGAGAGAGAGAGAGAGAGAGAGAGAGAGAGAGAGAGAGAGAGAGAGAGAGAGAGAGAGAGAGAGAGCCTCAACTCAATCCCTCACCACTAATCTGTGTCTCTTATAGAAGTGTCCACAATACACAAAAGTACTCCAGAGTACTTCCCCCTACTGGATCGATACAGAACTAGCGACCTTCACCTGGGGGGTCAGGACAATCCATTTCCGGTTCCTCCTCCACAAATCTCCACTGGAAGCCAACATCCTTTGTCCATTACTCTAAAACCTCTGGTACCTTTCACCATTAGGCCTAACATCCTATCCTCCACATCCCGACGCCAGATTCATGCAAGAGGGTGTGTGCTTATATGGCCTGCTAATTCTAATTCAGAGAGTTGTCTTTTGTTTTGATATCGTTGGGATTATGCAGAACATGAAGATAGCATTATGCTGCATCCCTGGGATGGCGCGGGGATGGGGACGGAAAGTTGTGGGCTCAATTCTAAATCATCTACAGCCAATTTCAATTTTAACCAAGGAAGCTCAAACTGATTTTACCAGAAATCAGCAATCAATTAGTGCCATTAGTTCCTAATAGCTTTTGTATATTTTGTCGAGGAATAATTTGCATTCACGGCAACTACCGTCCTATGCATAGTTGTGTCTATTTGTAAAACCTGAATAGAGTGGAGCGGGATGGAGCCAGCAACTGGAATCCCAATCATATAATAGTGTACAGTATATAAATTATACCTTTATTTACACGACAGGGGTATTGTACATGCAGTGCACGACTGCATCACACCAACCAGCAGGTGATGGGTGTCACTCACCCCCCCCCCTCCGCCAACACCCGACTGATTTATCACTACATGCTGGTCCTATATATAAAACATTAAAGTAGTCAGCGACCAAATCATCCTGATTAAATCATAGTTAATTATACAGGTAAATTGAAACTGTGAAGAATAAACTCAATGCAATATACACAAAGAGGGTTAAACGCCTAGATAATGGGCCAACAGAGCATTATAATTGTGGCGGACGTTTTATTGAATACACCCCTCCCCTCTCACGTTAGCTACCACTCCCTTTATAGCCAATAGATTACCTGCAATTTCAATAGAAAATATTACAAAGGTATTTTACAGGTATGGCAACATATATAGGTAAGATATGTTCAGCCTCACTGTATACAATAATATAGATGCTTGAATCACACGGCAGAATCAGCTGGTCCCTGGATCTTCCCATTTTGCCCCCCCCCCCCCCCCCCCCGGCTGCCATGTGAGGTGTGTTGTCCAGGTGAGAGGTGACTGTGTAGGTATCCCACAACACGGGCCGGCCACATGACGTCCTTACAGAGTGGCTGAAGGTACTCTCCTTCCCAAAGCATTCCACAGCAAGGCTCTGGTAACTACTACTATGACCTTGAACTTGGATTTTGCTGGGTTTGGGCAATCCCTGTTGATAGCGTGGAATCAGAAACGTATGATGGGAGTTTTCCCATCCTATTTCCTGATTCCAGTTCTGGTTCCGTGCGCTGGTTCCAAGCTAAGAACATTGCCCAAAGCCAGCAAAATTCAAGTTCAAGGTCATAGTGGTGCTTACGAGAGCCATTCTGTACGAGAATGGTACATGGAACAAGTGTATAGGGTGAGGTCAGCACAGAATGTGTGTAACCGGCAGCTCCAAATGTCGTCTGTCATGTCACAGACCTGATGGTCGTCTGCTACGTCATGGCAAATTGATTGACTGCTGAGTGTCTATTTTGACCCCAATGGATATTTTACCTAAGGCCAAATTTAAAAAAAGGTGTGTTTCAGGTTACCCGACCCTACCTAGTATAACAGGGCCGACCCTAGACATTTTTATGCAATTTTGAAAAAATGTTTATATTTTAGGTCATTTTGGGGCTATTTAGGGGTCTATTTGATAGTTCACGAGTCGAGACGGTTTTCGCCGAGTCGGCATTGAAGTTCGTGAGTCGATTTCTGGGTACATTTCAGGCCAAATTAGAAATAAAAAATCTAAAAAAAAAAAAAAAATCGACCTACCTTCCCTAGATTTTCAGACCATGTAACCTGAAACACCTTTTTTTTGGGCCTAATCCAATTCAATCTGAGCAATATAAATAGGAAATTGAATATGACATGTAATCAGTTATGATCGAGGAATTCAAACTAAGCCATTGAAGGTTGCTATTGCAGCACTGGATCCCACTGAGATCCCATAAAGATCTAGGCATATAACAACACATGTACACATTGATTGATTCTTTTATGCAAGATACCTCGGTATCATATTCCTACTTTCCCCTTTGTATGACAAGCATGTAACATAATGATCTTGTGTTAAAGGGAAGCGTGAGATGTGTTATTCCAGACATGAATAAGTGGATGTATATCGATTTCATACGGACATTAATTCTTATCATGGAGTAGATAGATACCTATATTTCAGATGATTCTTACGTTCTCAAGCAGAAATACGAACAAAGATGACTTGATTTGAAATATTAGTGGGAACAATACAAAGGTGTAATATCATTAGTATTGTGAAGCTTGTGCTTGCATCTGCTAGACATACATTACAGGTAATTAACACTACGACGTCAATTTAACATTGTCTTACACAGAGGAAAATGTGAGAGTCACCTGGACTCACATGCCATAGTCAGACCCATGTCGCCAAAACCACCCTCATGTGAGAGTCTAGCTGACTTTGACTGTAGAGAAAGTCCAGCACTGCCTGGCTTTCATCAGAACGAGTGTCCAGCATTGCCCGCCTTTCGCCTTTCCACGTTCCAGCACTGCCTGACTCTCATTATAATGAAAGTCAGACATTACTGGACTCTCGTTGTGATAAAAGTCAGGCAGTGCTGGACTTTCGCAGCAGTCAAAGTCAGGCAATGCTGGACCCTCATGTACGGAAGTTCAGCACTGCCTGACTTTCATACTCAAGGGTAGTCTGGCAATGCTGGACTGTACCTAGAGTGAGAGTACAGCGATGCCAGACTCTGGCCATCGAGAGTCAAGCCAAGCTGGACTCACATGTGGATATGAGTCTAGCAATGTTGGACTTTGGATTTGCATTGGGGGAAAATGTTTTAAAACATTTATATTGCCTCCCTGAAATCTCATACAAAATAATATTGTTGTCCTGAACAAACAAGGGTCTGCTAGATCACAGACAACAAGTCATTTAGGTAGAGATACATGTACCAACATATGTCAGAGGTGATCCCAGGATCTTAATGTATGTAATTCCCAAATCCACAAGAATGGTGTCATATATCCTACCATTAAGCTCAATACTGTATTGTGTCCCCACCTGGTAGCAAACAAAGAAGGCTCAGGCTAGCTGACCCTCATCTCAGAGTCAGACATTGCCTGACTGTGGAAAGAAAGTCAGGCTGACTCTGGTATGAAGATTTGTCTTGCCTGACTGTCATTCAAGGATCAGGCTGACTCTTAAAAGAGAGTAACTTTATTGGACTATCAAAGGAGGCTCAGCCTGACTGTCATTAATGGAAGTGAAAGTCCAGCAGACTCTCCTACCTGAGTCAGGCAGTGCTTGACTCTGGGGACAGTCCAGCTGACGCTCATATTTTTCTCTGTGTAGTTCCAAAAACAGGTTGATTTAACTTTCAGAATACAATTCAACGTTGATCCATGTCAAAAAGTAGAAGCATATAAACTTTACGAAAGTAAAACAATATGTACACCCAGTCAATAGGCCTGGATGTACGCAGCCTCATGTGTGGACACGGTATAGAGAAGACCTGGGTATACATAGTAGGTCCACTTGGTATCTTTGGCCCTTCTCACCACTTACAAGATACGGTGACATAGAATGCGTCTACAAGAAGACAAGGGACCATGCACACATACACACTTGGACTATCACCCAGGGGGAACCAGACATAACCTATATACCTCTAGGTTCCAGTGCTCCTGTGTAGCTGTGGCTAGCTGGAGGAGCAGCCTTAATGACCTATGCAGCTCCCCCATGTAATAAGGTAGGTGCATGCCTATACATACCTTCACTGCTGAATATATGCATGCTGATATTGACTATTGTGACGAATTCAAGATACTCTGGGTGTAATAAGGCATTGTATTGGTGTATGGGAGGTATACAAGTATCCCATTGGGTAGAAACAGATACCTCAATCTATATCAGATTGCACCTCTTTACACACCTTGTTATCTTTAAACATGTGCCCAACGACCAGGTACAAGGTCCATGTATTAATTGATTCAGGTGTTTTAGCTTGATGCAGTGCTCTGGCACTGGTAGAATGACTTAGTTCATTAGAATCTAAGTGATACCTGGATGAATTGTTTGGACTAGAGGGAGCCACCATATATCAATCTATCCAATCATTGCACTGTACATTGCATTGCACACACATATATATATATATATATATATATATATATATATATATATATATATATATATATATATATATATTTATATATTTATATATATTTATATATATATATATATATATATATATATATATATATATATATATATATAATTATATATATACATATATGAATGGCATTTCTGGGTAAAGAACATGTTGTGTATACGCGTACACAGATTCAAACATGTTCTTATCACACTAGGAGCTGTTTAAAACTAGTCTGTGACCGTCGTAAGATCAGCTCGTACCTGAGATAAAATTTAAACACGACAAACAGGTAAAGACCTACCTGTCAATGTCTTCTCACCTCTACTTAACATTGATAACAGGCCCTCCTCGGCCAGGTCCTACCTACCTGAGATTAGATAGGGGGATGTCACATATCATCTTAGCATTGGAGCAAAACGTGCACTTTGTTTAGCTCTTTAAGGGCTGCATGATGGTTTAATGAGCTATCCCTTTGTCACCGTGATGCCTAAATGTAGGCCCATGCTTACCAATTGAATCACCAGGCCTGCATTCATGCTTCATGCCGGACTTGTCAGTACGTATCAGCCCTGTTGGATTGACATGATGTGTTAGTGCACCACTGGGTTATACAGGCCAGGGCTGCTTTCATGCGTCATGACTATAAAGCACTATGTGGCCGTTAAAGTGTTAAACCCCTGAGTGTTTACAGATGTGACAATGGTAACATTTACAGGTGAGGGGCTGACATATATGACATATTCAGATTAAGGAGATGAACACAGCATCCTTTTGTTACAGCACAGACACCTTATTGTACAAAATGTGTATACACGTTTGTACTATGGCAGTACTTGTGTTACAATGGTTACTGTGACAATGAATATGATACATAAATTGAATCGATTTGACAAACACTTATATACACTAGTGTAATCAAATTTGTACTCTAGAAGTTCTAGATTAAAATGTATCTTTGTGAGCAATACCAGCAATACCAAAGAAGGGGTTGTCTCGGACTTACATTGTGTATTGTTACAATTCTTACTCTGACCAATGAGTATATTATATAGAACTGCTCCTCTATACTCATTGCTCTGGCAGTGGTATATAGTGAGCATTTCAGATGAAGATGATGCATAGACAGAATCCCTTTATCAAACAATTATTCTATCTAGAAGTTCCACATAAAAACGTTTAGCTATTTCAAATGATGTTTTCTCATAGATTTATGAGGCCAAAAAAAGTTTGTTTCAGGTGACATGGGCAGAAAATGTAGGGTCGGTAGGCCGGATTTCTATTTTTTAAACTTTTTTTAACATGAAAATACCAGCCGGCCGGTCCGAAGACCCGAAAATTGACCAAAAAATGGTAAAAATACGGAAATTGCATAAAAAAACGCAGGGTCGGCCCTGTTTTGATAGGGTCAGCCGAGTTACCTGAAACAAACCTCTTTTTTTTTTGGCCTAACTTAGTTATCGTCTTGAATGTCAGCCATGCCCTTTCTGAGTAGCTAGCTACTAGCATTAGCAAAGAACACCTATAAAGGGCTTTATATCACGCATCAAATTGTATCCGACTCATGGGGAATCTACCCTGCAAGTAAAGCATTTTAGATGTTTAAAAAATCATTTCACTCCCAAGATATGCATTCCTTCATATTGCCATGGGGTTGGCAAGTATTGGTCTATCACTTATAACCCTGCCCACACGTAGGGCCTGTGAACTCGGTATTGTCCTGGTCCTTGTTGTCATAGATGTTTTCCTATGAAAAGAAAATACAGTGGGACAATATTTACTTACCACTTGCAGATGTGGCGGGTACTCTAGCAGTAGCCAACTGACACTGGTATTGTTGGCATTGCAGCCGGCTGCTTTTTGCGCTGTTTTCACAAAGGCATATCCTGTTACAGGCACCCAATCAAAATAGGAGAGGAAGAAGATGCCCCTGTGTCCATTGAGTATTTGAGCAAAGACTGGACCTGGTGAAGAAATAATGTGTAACTGTATCATTGTTGAAAATGATATATAAAAAATAAGCCTGAGCTTATCATGAAAGCAGGTGTACCTTGAGGGCCACCCCGTGCATTTACCTGAGTAGTATAATCAGGAAGTACCAGGCGTGGATGAAAGTAGTATATTGATATGACACGTCTAAAGTTGACACAATTATAAGCGGAGGGATCCTATCTTTTTGCATTGACTATAACATGACATAGTATGAGTGTGTTCATATCCACAACGTCATGCTTACTGAGACGAAGGAGTATTACGTTCCTAGTATATTGACATTGTAAATAGGGTATCTTGACCATGGATTAAACATCATAAGTGCTCCCTACAGACTTGCAGTAAATGCTAGCACTATCAATGAGAGAGTATCCCCTTTCAGATACGGTGAATCTGCGCTGACATCACTATAATAGATTATACATTATCGATAAGGTCTATACTATACGGTATCAGTTGTTAAACAGTATGTCACGTGCAGTAAGGCCCACTACAATCTACCTATATAGGGTAGATTCACCATAAGTCGACCCTTCCCGTCACAGTTTTATGTGACCATTGGCAGATGCAGCATTGTGTCATGTTAAACCACTTTTGGACCATATTTGCTGCACCATACATTGGGGAATGTTCCTTGGGTTGATCAGAGTTGATAATTTTATAAACAATATGATAATATTATGTAGATAATTACCCTCATATTGTGAAAATCTCAAATGGCCTAATTTCACTCAATGTCGACCAAAATGAACCTAGAGTCGACCACTCTTACCTCCATCAAAACAATATGAAGAATACTTAA
The DNA here is from genome assembly GCA_947462335.1 of Harmothoe impar. Lineage (NCBI taxonomy): Eukaryota > Metazoa > Annelida > Polychaeta > Phyllodocida > Polynoidae > Harmothoe > Harmothoe impar. Next base: position 67,362,629 of record OX381709.1, read on the forward strand.
TTCATATCCAGAGAACCTGGATTTACACAGTAGAACAATCTTAAAACTATGCAGGTTCATTTTTTTCCGATTACGGGTGTTTTTTTCTCGAATTTTGGAGCTTCAGAAAAGTATGTATATATGTAGTTTTCCTAACAGAATAACCATTGTTATAGGGCTACTTGTACTATAAGGTCGTCTCATGGTGAGATTCTGGTCGGGTCATGGTGAAATCAGTAGGGTGTGCCTTGTATACCATCAATTTTAATCATACAGATATTTTCTAGAACATTTTTCAAATTAACATTTTCAAGATATGTATGCATCCATATGAAATCATAAAGCATTATTTTAATGATTGGGAGTAGATAAAAATAATCACCAAATGCATGTATTTCTGAAGAAATTCAAAAGTCCTCAATGTAAAAACAGGTCAAACAGTCCCACTTTAGCACATTATTGTAATACTGAATTAATGTATGAGGTAATAGAAGATGAGATCAATTGTACCAACAGCACTTCAAAATTCTTCCTAAAAAGAATTTGTCACCCACTATACCATATATGACCTACAATATGGTGCAGTAGGTGGTCGACTTATGGTGGTAGGTCGGAAATAGGTGAGCTTACCCTAGTACATGTAATACAGTTGTCACATGTATAGACCTTTGCCAGAGGCAGTCTAGTGGTCTAGTGGCCCTTTTCTTATGCAAGGATCTAACCCAAAAAAGACATTAGGCAATCTTTATCAAGCATCTTAGTATGCTACACATGTTGCACGTAAAGTAATAGCCCTATTCCCATCGCAATAACAGTGTTGAGTAACCCAGCCTGGGAAGGGGGGGGGGGGGTGAGAAATATTCACAACCAACCCAGAAATGACAGCGCATATTATGTAGTCAGAGGCAACTAGGATAAATTATCACGTCATAAACCCAGCGTGCCCCCACTCGTGTGTTCTCTCTGGTGGAGAGTGGAAAATGTGGAAAATCAATTGGCACCTCCCGGAGTAAGGGGTCGGGGGAGCAGTGACAGACCAAGACAGGTGTTCTCCATGTCTACTGGTGGTGGAGGATGCTTAGAACTTCTACAGGTCCACTCAGAAAATAAACCGTCGGCATGTAGTAGGAGCTATAGTAGGCTAGATATACCTATTGGCTATACTTCCACTCCCCCTCCAATATCCCAGTGAATATCCAGGCGAATACATGTATTATGCACTGTAAAAAAAATTCCGTTAAAATAACGGAGATTCACTGGCAACACTGGGTGCCGGACTTTCACCGTTATTTTTACGGTCACCGTTTTTTCCTAAGTCACCGTTATTTTTACGGAACTGTCACCGCTATTTTTAAACAAGAAATCTCCGTTATAAATTTTTTTAACAGTGATTCTCAGTACCATTAAAAAAAACTGTGATTCACTGGCAACACTGGGTGCCGGACTTTCACCGTTATTGTCACGGTCACCGTTTTTCCCAAAGTCACCGTCATTTCTACGGAACTGTGAATCACCGTTATTTTAACAGAATACAAAACATCACTGTATTCTGATTTAGTGCCTAAACAATAATTGTAATGGTATTTTGTGTAATTTAACTGATTTGTCCCAGTGTTATTCAGTTCATTTATCCCCCTATACCTAACTCCATGCTCAATATGGTTCCAAACCAAATTTGGTTCCAATCAGCAATATCATCTTAGTGTCAAGACTTCAGACCTAATCATTAGGAATTAGTCTATGAAAGCCTTATAGAATGCTTCATGACACTTTGTAATACCAGTCCATGAGCAGAAGTCACTCTAAGATGGCTACAGAGCAAACATTACAGCTGTATCTGTATATATATTTCTTATCACCACAAAAATGGTGTTCCTAGCATCCAGGAAAATCTCTTCATGAACCAAACTGCCACCTGGTGTGATAAAACTGAAATCAATTAAACGTAGCTTCACCGTAAAATAAACTGTGTTTCACTGTAAAAATAAACGGTGTTTCACTGTATTGGATTACGGATATTCAAAGTAAAATTGATTGATTTTACATTGCCTCACCGTAATCATATGTTATGATGAATCACCGTTAAATTTTACACTGATTCTCCGTATATTCAACGGAATATTTTTACAGTGTGTCACAATGGCAGAACTGTTAAAGGCTTGGTTCATTGTAATACGTTTGTCTCCTAGAGCTATTAAGCATTGTGTGACAAGTGGTCATAGAAAATATCATGGCCCACTGGCACCATAGCATATATAGGCCTAATGTGATTTCTCTCAATTAACTGGCTAGCATTGGCTTGCAAGATCCTACCCATTACACCTGTAATACAGTTAATCATTGCTCCAATTGTTTCTCCATAAAAAACAATACTTCTTTTCCTCCTGCTCCTTCTATTTTGCTCTCTCTGTCTCTCTCTGTCTCTGTCTCTCTCTCTGTCTCTCTCTGTCTCTTTCTCTGTCTCTTTCTCTGTCTCTGTGTCTGTGTCTCTCTCTCTGTCTCTTTCTTTGTCTCTCTGTCTCTGTCTCTGTCTCTGTCTCTGTCTCTTTCTGTCTGTCTGTTCTCTATCTCTCTCTCTCTCTCTCTCTCTCTCTCTCTCTCTCTCTCCGGGTTTCTCCTTCACTATACATGCATATCATATTCCTCTCTGCATGTGCTTTGTGCCTTGCCTTCATTGGACGCTAATTGAAAATTGGCTAGTAATGGTTTGGACAGAGCTTTGAATCAGCCTTTTTACACCGACCAATTGGTGGCGGCAAACCAAACATTTTCCACCGGAGCGCCCCCTGCCTCCCTCTACGCATAAACTAGTGACGTCACATGAGCGTCCGCTGTCGTCTTCTACCAACGAACTTTGGGATATTTGATCCCGCCCACCCACGCCTACAATTAATGGTTTTAAACTGTTTCATTTTATAAACAAATTTCCATGTCTAATTATATATCCTTCACTATATCCCTAAAATATAAAACACTGACTATGCCCATGTGCTCTGTATACATTTATGTATTTCATCCTACATGTTACTACCGGTATAAAACGTCTCAGGTTAATGCATGTAGTTGTTTAAAACATGCCACTCGTATATTTCATATTACATGTATCTGTTTAAAACATTCCATTCGTATATAAAAGCCAATCTATACAAAAGAACTTGTCCATTGTCATTATGCCTCTCTCTCTTTCTCTGTATGAGTTTGTAAGACCCTCCGTCCCCTTCCCTCCACTATGTACATATGCCTCTCCACCCTTTTCAATTTCCTTTCAGGGTGGGTACGAGTTGTAAAAGTGGCTGGGTGAGGTGTCACATATGGGTCTCGGGAGGGCGACATACGAGGGCTATGAGGTGCTGGAGTGACAACCAACAAGTGGAGTGTAACTAGATCACCAGTTGCCCCCTACGGCCCTGCTTGAGCCCTTCTGTGGGACATGTTAGACCTACCCTGGGGCAAGAGGATAATTTGGAACAGGGGGAGGGGATTGTGGTGAGGGGACTGGGGGGCATGAGGTGGGAGTTGGGATTGAGAGGAGAGTGAAGGATGCTGCCCACGCCAGAAATTGAAATATCCACCATTTCATTGGGTAGCAGTATATGTAATGGAGACCACACTACTCATCAGTATAATAAAAGGCATCCCTGTTAGACACGGTTCATTCTAACTCAGTGTAGGTCTGTGTATTTAAGGGACTTCTACACTACCCTAATGACAGACAGAAACGCTTTGTTTAACATTTCTGATTTGAATGTGGAAACTTAAAAGGTCCCGATGGAATTTGAAGAGTGCCAAAACAGAAGAAGTTTATGTAGATAAAACAAAAACAGAAATTCCCTTTGTGAGCTTAGTGTCTCATATGCTTTGAATGCTCAACAGCTGAAGACACGTACAGAGTACATGTCATCATTTGGGCACGGAAAGCTAGTTGTGCGTGACCCGGAAGACGCTCCGGATGGCACCATGACCTCTGACCATCGGGCAAACTGCGCGACACCAAATATCGGACGCATTCCAAAGGCAATTGGCTGGGAAATAAGATGTGTCTGTAGTGGCCCCAATAGGGTAAACAGATAAACATCTTAGTATAATGCACTGAATCAGAGCGTTGAAAAAGCATGACCAATCGTAACAGATATGTGCTGTAGCGGATTTATTTCAGATGATATACTGGTAGAAAGATTGTGTTCAGATTACTGGAACAACAATGGGATTGTACACTGATTTGGCGCTGCATGGGGATTGCCATCCATTACATTTCCTTTTATCATCTTCACTGTTCAGCGTTGTATGTGAACCATGGACTCCAAATGCATGTACCATAATTGTGATTGCATTCCTGTGGCCATTGATATGATTTGCCTACATATATACACATATTTTTGTATTTGTACTTTATACAGTGTTACAAATGAGCAAACTCCAAAAATGGTCTTCACATGCAGCATATCGTGTTATTGCCTGTTACGAATTAGATTTGAAGCTATTTCTGCCTTTATTTGAAGGGATGGTGCATCATGTGTTCCCCTTGTGCCCGGGGGTGCCCCTCCATGCCTGGGGGTGCCCCTTGTGCCCGGGGGTGCCCCTCCATGCCTGGGGGTGCCCCTCATGCCCCTCTGTGCCCCTTCGTGCCCGGGATACATAACGGAGAGCGATGTGTGCCCGAGGCGACCACATTATAATTACTGGGGGACGTTCGGTTAGATTTTACAGATAGGAAGATGGGGAGTCGACTAATTTCTAATTTTCTGGTATCACACATGGAAAAATATATCACTATGGGGGAGTTTCATTGAAATTGCTTACACTGCCCAGGGCTCAGAAATTAATATTTTGCTCACATGAAAGTATGGGTGGACTTCAAAGATAACTGTTCATATCCATTGCCCTCCCTCACCATACTTATAATATTTCTATAATTATATCAAAGCTATGATGCTCCCCATATACTTCTAGTACAACGATATAGGCTGCCTGTATATGTCCCACTTCCAATATGTTACTACTCTAGCCAACCCCTCGCCAACCCAGGATGGCCGTATTTATTGTGTCTCCAGGTCTCAACCCTCTATGTTGGAGCCTGATGCCTCCCGGCTGCTGCTACAGCTGCACACATCTTGCCGCCTAGTTCTCTAGTTGACCCCTACAGTATACACATGCACCCATGGACAGAAGTCGCCTGGGAACTTTAGTGGGTTTGTTCCCACTGACCATTCCATGGCATGATCCTTCTTTGTTGCACATGGATGTGTTGTCATGAAACAGGACGTCGAGGATAATACCGGGGGGCAATAGGACAAGGCTATCTCTGAAACTGCTCCATCTGCATTTTTGCCCGGCATTTTTGACTGACATTGCATACATGTTTAGTGATATACCTCTACACTGCAGTAACATTTTGAAGCTCCATGCCTAGCTCGACCTTCATTGCTAAAGTAGAATTGTGAATGTTAGAAGTGGTAGTCTTGGGGGGGGGGGGCGATTAGAAGGAACATGGACCATGATTCTTTTATCCTCACAAGACAAAGTCTGCTAGTTAGATCAGCGTCTTGGTGCGCTCGTTAACCTGGCTCTGATGGCGTTGACTGGTTGTTTATGCCAAACTGCTGCAAAGCTTTGTCCCATCACCCAACTGCTACAAATAGAGCCATTCTCAGCCGTCCAGGGTGTTCTACAACTCTGCTGCGTCCAGGGCCATCAGACTAGACAGAGGCTGAAACACTCAGATCAAGATGGAAAAACCAGACGGAGGAAGGGGCTGTCAAAATAATAACATTATCAGTATATATAAACGGGAGATGGCGGATGGTTCATTGTACGTGTATATCATATCCAAGGAAAACAGTTTCATATACAACAATGTGAAATATAATTTGATCTATCATGCTTTTTGAGGCTTGAGGTTCGGGTGTTTATTTGTTTGTTTGTTTTTTCGGAGCGCCTCCTAGCGAGTGGGAGTTGTATCAGCGTTCTGGTGGCGGATGGGGAAAAAAGATCGTCTGCTCTGAACAACGGGGGGCTACAATTGCGGTGCAGGGGGGGGGGGGGGGGCGAGAGACGCTGCCTCGGTCTGGTTTCGTCATTAAGGTTACGGATGTCAGCTGGGATGGGAACACGGAGTGTTAGAATGTGCCGAGCCAAATACCCCGCACTAAAATACATCCCCCGTCTTGTTCCCATTCCCAATCGCTGCCCCTGATTCTGTTAACCATTTAAGGGTAGCATCACGCATTGATACATAACCCCGCTATCGCCATGATGCATAAATGCTGCACTCGTGAGTGACTCACCGGTGCTGCATTCAAGCATCATGTCAACCATACGGGGTTGATAAATTCTCGATGGTTCGGCATGATGAATGAATACAAGCTAATACAGGGAGTAGACTCACCAGGGCTGCATTCATCATTTGATCATGACGACACGACGGCACAGCACATTAAAGCCCTATGCGGCCCTTAAAGGAGCAACTCCTGCTGGCTCCCCTACTACTTTGCTGGGCACCATACAGATTGGAAAAACAGATAATGACTACCAGAGTTTCATCTTTGTCTTCATGTAATGCTTGGGAAGGAAGGTGCTGGGGTGTTGGAGGAAATATGTTTCCTTACCATTACATATATCACCCAGCTAACGGAAAATACAGAAACATCACAACAAGTTACAAGCAAACAGCTCCAAATCTGATGGAATTACGGCTATGCAATGGTGACCTTCATAACACATGCTGTAGAATATTAAGTAAATATCCATACCCGATATGTTATTCGCGTTATACGCTGGGTGTCTGAATAAGCGCCTGTCTTGAATGAGCGCGGGGATAGAGCGGTATGTAGTAGATACCCCACAAGGACCTGAGAATATGTACAATTAACCACGACAGACTGACTGGTGCCCTCATAGGGCACCAGTCACTCTACCATTGTTAATATTACATAACTCAGGTCCGAGGGGGGTATCTGACTTAACCTTCGGTTATGTGAAAATAACCAAGGTGTGAAATCCTTTGTCTTAGCTCTCAACCGTAGGTTAAATTGAAATACACTTTAAACTAAATCTTAAAGCGCCGGTCTTGTTTGTATAAGCGCCGGGGTATAGCAAAATTGAAGTGCATAAACGCCGGGCACTGATACAGTCAAAGTATGTTATTGAACTATTATAAAGTTCATGTTTCACATCCTGAGATGCACTCATCTTGTAGTCTAGTAGATAGTATACACGATATCATTGTGTAACTCACATGATCCGAGATTGTTGGTTGAGATGATATCCATACACCATTACCGTGGGAACATGGCAAATGTTATCACATAAAGATAGCCCTGAACATGGTATTATATCTATGTGTTTTCTTTGCTATCGATATAAGGGCATGCACTGAACTGTCATTGTGTATGTGCAGTTGGCATTGATAACGATACTTAAGTTGAAGATTGACACCCCGTATATATGTTATATTGCCTTCATTGTGTGCGAACATGTGTCTTTGGTATGATCAATATAATATGCATGTAGCCAAGTAAGGGTATAGTCAATAATGACAGATAACAATAAGATACATGTAGGCATAGAACAAAAGGGGTAGAACCCCTGGAGGAAGGTGCTGGCTCCAGTAGGTACTTTGTCACTGTTGATTGTGGATGACGCATAGAGGGCCATACACTGTCTAGCAGTATATGGCGAAACCTGCACTTGACAACTGCCTATTGCCTTCCCAGTAAACAAAAAACGTTATACAACGTTACAAAACGTTCGTCTATGGCTCCCCATTTTGGCAAAACGTTATCTAACGTTAAAAACGTTATTTTGACATAACATATTTTTGTTAGCTGGGTTGTACATGTAGATTGTATAGGCCCTGCAGTTTCCTGGCTACACCCCAATGCAGTTATTGTTTCACCTATATTGTGATCTGTGTTCAAAATGACACCAGCGTCTCCAGTATTATTGACCAGTTACTTCTAGATGAAGTATAATTGTCCGCTGAAAGCAGAGGTTTTATTAGAGATGACACATACGTGGAGCAGAGACAGATTATCGCTGAACGTTGTCATGCGTCACACGTGGTTAGTAAACTGATTCTAATGTTCGCCTCCCCCTTCACATTATTTCCATCCCCATATAACTCCAGTTCTGTCTCCGCCACTACCCAGCCACCTGCACTGTAAAAAGTTGGTTGCCAACATTGTAGGTGTACAGTAGATTCTACTGTAGGTGTACAGTTCATTGTAGGTGTAAAGTAGAATCTACAGTAAATCCATTCTACAGTAGATTCTTCTGTGTACCTACACTAACTATTTACAGTGTATATCCAGCTGACGTAGTCAGTGACACAACCATTTTATTACTCCAGCATTATGATACATAGACAGGTGTCCACAATGATCTGTTTGAATGACAGCTTTCTCCATGAGTGGATCATATCACACGAGGCAGAGCCGAGTGTGATATGATCCAAGATACCACAATCAGAGAAACGAGGAATCCAGACTAATTAGAATGGATCTCTGTGTTTATTTCATGCAATTACAGATAAATTATATCTAAAAGCAACATGTAAGAATTGGTTTCACAGCTTTTTTAATGATATTATCATAGAGAAACGTACAGATTACCTCTCCACCTAACCCTATGACATGTGAATGAATAAACTCATATCAACCCACCTGCATCTGAGACTTTATCACGTCTCTGATCCTGCAAAGTTACATGAGACAGGACGGGTATGTAGAAAGAAAATGTCAGGGACATCAGCCAGTCTATAGCCACAAACAGGCCTGATCCCGGCTGTGTCACAGATCACCCAGAAGGCTGACCATGGCAGGGTGACCAACGGGAGGCACGTGGGATCCACACCTCAGGGTGAGTGAACCCCAGCTACATGATACTGGGAGATAAGGGGAAATATTTATGGTGCCTCAATGGCAAGTATATGGATTTAGTATTTTGTAATTGATAAATGATGTCGTTCCTCATTGATAATGACAGTGTACGACTTAATTGATCAAACCTGAAGGGTGCTCTAGATAATAGAATAATATACAGCAGTCCAACATTATAGCACTCCAATGCACTATATGGATATATATCTAAAACTGGACATCGACATCCATGTAACAGAATCCTTCTAACAGAAAGCTATATTTAGTAGAAGTAGAAATCCATGAATATCTATAATGAAGGAGAACACCATGTTCATGCCTATGAATATGTCTGTGTGTATGTTCATTTCAAAATTCAAGATTGCAACCATTCATTGAATGCCACCATGCTTTTAATGTAATCTCGAATTGCAGTTGCAGTAATTTGATACTAATAAAAAAAAATCTATTCTATTTTTTTTTCATGAACAGTTGGCATCCCATAGATTCAAGATGGCTATCACTCATTGAATATCCCAATGCTTGAAATGCAATCTTGACTTGCAGTTGCATTAATTTGATCAAAAAAACAAATCCTATTTGATTTTTCCTTCATTCAACCCATTCAACATGGCTACCATTTACTAAATGCCACAATGCTTTCAGTGCAATGAAGAATTGTAGTTGCATTAATTTGATATCTATTATAAGAAAATGTCTATTTGATACCTTTTTCAAACGCAGTTGGCACCCATAGGTTTAGGATGGCCACCATTCATTGAATGCCACAATGCTTTAAATGCAATCTTGAAATGTAGTTGCATTAATTTTACACTGTTAAAAAAATCCAATTTAGTTGTTTTTTTCATGAAGAGTTGGCACCCCATAGGTTCAAGATGGCCACCAGTCATTGAATGCCATAATGCTTAAATGCAATCTTGAATTGCAGTTGAATTAATTTGATTCTAAAAAAATAACTTTCTTTTTTTTCTTTCATGAACAGTTGGCACCCCATACATTCAAGGTGGTTACCAGTCACTGCATGCCACAATGCTTTAAGTGCAATCACAAATTGTAGTTGCATTAATCTGATACTAATAAAAAAACTAATTCTATTCTTTTTTTTAAATTCATGAACAGTTGGCACCCCATATATTTAAGATGACTACCATTCATTGAATGCCACGATGCTTGAAATCCAATCTCAAATTGTAGTTGCATCAATTTAATGCTAATAAAAAACAAATTCTTATCAATTTTTCTTTCATGAATAGTTGGCACCCCATAAGGTGGCTACCATTCATATTAATGCAAATATAATGCTTTAAGTGCTATCACGAATTGTAGTTACATTAATCTGATACTGAAAAAAAAAATTCTATTTGATTTTTCTTTCCTGAACAGTTGGCACCCCATAAATTGAAAATGCACCCAGCAAGCAGGTCAACAGCTATATACGGACAAGTGTACCTCCCCTGCCTGTTCTCCTTCAATGCAGAGTTAAGAGGGTGGGAGGGGGTGACCATCAACAGTGCATAAACACTTTGATTGGATGACAATGCAGTTTTTATATTACAACCCTAAATTTGTGCAACGAAAATCATCAAGAAATACTAAGTATTTTTTCCAAAGAATAGCTTTTCTATAATGGCTCGATACTCAGAAATCCTACTGCGAATAAAAAAAAGTCAAATTCTGATTCTAAACACCTGAAAAGTGAGAAATGCTGGCGTTCACGGTTTATGTAGGAAATGTACTAAAAACACCAAAAATATGCAACAAAACCCTAATTTTCTCAAAAACTGTTCAGTAGGATTTTTTCTAACTGAGGTTCCAGTGTTTTCTACCCTCATATTACACATTGGCATAGAGAATATATTTGCACCTAGTCAGGATTTTGCCCTAGAAGCAATCTGTGAGGCAAAAAACAGCCAAAATGAGCCACTGGTCTGAAGTATAAAACTGGGCATCGATCACTATAGAGCTACAAAGAGAGAGAATCGATGTCCAGTAATTATATCTGGTTGGGAAATACTACATACACGGGATTTCCCCAGCTATCTCTCTCATATAATCCATGTAGAATACAATAAAACCTGAGAAGTGAAATGAAGCTCGACTTGATGTACATAACACCCTGTGGTGGCGGGGGTGGGAGGGGACGGGCCCTGCATGGGATGTACACACAACACACCGATACACGGTGCAATGCCGATAAAAACATTTAACCGCCGAGACATACAAAAAGGAAAACACAGGAAAGTTTGGGACAAAACTCAGGTCGGGGGCAGCTCAAAACAAAGTGGGCAAAAAGAGAGGTGGCCACACAAACAGTCGCATCTTGTCTTGTAGAGGCTGGTGGGAGTCTGTGAGATGTCGCTGACACCAGCCCTGGTCTACAGGCATCACCAACCATGGAGGAAGTGGGAGCTGCAGGAACTGGTCATGATAGGGATATACATATATATAGCTGGGCTTTTTTCTGTATACATATTTGTATTTATACCTATATGTCTAGTGTCATCCGAGTGTCATATATCCGCTGAGCTGTTATCATAATTACATATACATGTGTTATTTTTCTGTGGTTGGCCTTAAATCCTGGTCCAACCTCCTGGGGGTGTTATGTACATAACCCCCCCCCCCTTCCCCACTCTTCCTGGTTACATACAGGAGGGAGGCAGCGTGTAATGTACAGAGGGGAGGGAGGGGGTGATCCAGGATCCACAGCTTTGGGGATCAAACGACGTCCGTGGGACGGGATCCACGACCTGGGTGGCCTCCATGCACCATGCCCCTCCGTGGTCTCTGTATTCTACCACTACTACACAATACAACAATAGTCCCTCCTCCTCCCCAGGGCTGCCTTTCTACACACAATACAAGCATAAACTCTGCTGAATATAATACATGCATGTATCCCCACAACTAGTGCACATTACATGTTTGTATCAGCTTCCGCTGCTTCCAGTTTCACCCTGCATGATAGGACCTGTCATATACGAATGACTTATCGTATGAACATGTGCGACGTACATTTACTCTTTTGACGTTTTAAAAACCAGAACCGCCCCATCCGTCGTTCAGAACAATGCCATCCCTCCCCCTTCATCCCCCTCCCCACTCATCACCATCCTCATTGACTCCTGTGACTGCAGATGGGTCAAAAACGACCTGGCGACCTGGGCTGTTTTGGAGGCGGCTTTCGACCTAAAGTAATAATATAAGCGACCTGGCGACTTTTAGGATACAATCAACAATAGGTTAAGGGGTCCAAAAAAGCGACTTTGTGACCTGGACCCCTTAATTTCGGCGACTTTCCGACCTCAGGGGGGGACCCATCTGCACCCCACTCCTGCTACACCATTACACATGTTGCCCAAGATAATGTCCTTCCCACTTTTATACCCTCCCTCCTTGTACCTCCTTCACTCCCGCCTTCACTATCTGTCTCCTTGTCTAAATCCCTCCCTCCTTCCCCTTCATTTCATTCCTTACTCATTCCGTCCAAAACTTTCCCCTTCCTGACCTAACCCATATCCGTCATACATTCGTAATTCCTTCTTCCTGCCACCCTTTTCCTCCAGTACACACAGCTGACCGCCTGTACAACCGTGATGTGTATCAAGTAACGTGATGTGTAGTACTACACATCACGGGCTGACCATGCAAACATGATGTGTATCAAAAAGGCGTGATGTGTAGTAACAATCCAACCATGATGTGTAGTAACTAACGTAATGTGTAGTAACCTAGAGCAACTGGAATTTAGGCACCTCCAAACGTGATCTGTATCAATAAACGTGATGTGTATCAACTCCCTCCTCTAAATGGTAGGGATCGGCAGCCCAGTGGCCACAAAGTTCAGTTCAACATTAAATCAATGTTGAAACAACATTGAATCAACAGTGAAAACCAGTCATCAATGTTGATGCAATGTTCTGTGTCCCCATGGGAGAGAAGCAGGGCAGGCTAGGGAGGGGAGGACCAGGGGAACAACCAGGGGGGTGGATCCCCTCTTTTCAAATTATGGAGAGGAGAAGAATAATGAATTCTAGAATCTTTTAACTTATTAGGGAATATATCAAAATAAATTTTAGATTTTTACCTAGATCTGTAAATAAGATATTCCCACAGATGTCACACCTTTTCTAAAAATATATATTCCCTAACTCCATAAAGAGAACACGTTTTGATACAGATAAGGTCAGTTGTTTTTTTCAAAGTCCTTGATACAGATCATGTTAATTCGATGCAGATCACGTTGCTTTGATACAGATCACGTTTGTATGGTCAGCCGTGATGTGTAGTACTACACACCACGTTACTTGATACACATCACGGTTGTACACCGCCCTTACAGCTACTATATGTATATGGAGACCCAGGACTGACCACACTCCAAAGTCCCTCTCTCAGAGAAAAAATATGTACATCCATGTTTCAGGCCACCTATCCGACCCGACCATTACCGGTCAGGCTCTCTCTATATATATTTTTTTAATCTTTTTCCAAACTATCTGAAATTTGTACATTTCTATTCTGAGATATAGCATCATATTGAGTAGAATTCTTTTTTTAAATCTTTTTAAATCCAATCTATGCCATGTCCATGTTACGTGAAACATGGCCTGAGTCCACCAGGATAGTGCTCAGGATATCACTGACCGTGATCAGGGCTGCAGACCAGTGGGGTCGTCACCCCTCCAGGGGGTCGTTAAGGTCATCATTTCTGGATCATCATTGTGATCATCAAGGTGGTGACTGGTGTCGTGGGCGCTGATCCTGTGGTAATGGATCCTGCTGACTGATGTATCATTGACCGGGTGCTGTGGGGCCACTCTCTGATCCCTCCATCCCATCTCCAGTCCATTTGCCATTCGCCGATTGTGGCCGCTGTTTGAAGCCTATATCCTACTGTATTATGTGTATATTCTGTGTGAATGGCCCCATCCCGGGCCCCATACTCACTGCTATCCTTCTGACCTCTCAGCAGGGTTCCTGCAGCAGGGCATCACAATGATATCTGTTTTCGGAGACTTTACTGTGTACCTCTCTGTCCAATATGCTGTATCTAAGGTTTGTGCTGACTGCTATACCCAATTTCTAACTACCTTCTGTTAAAGTCCACACTTTGACCATCTACACTACCCTTCTCTAGCACGGGGTTTTCACTTCGGTCATCTATTAATACACAATGCCAATGGTTCTTTATTGATTGATTGCCATTCCTCGGGCCTTCCTTTTAGTGACTCAGTACCCATTGAAACAGCACGCTTCTCACTCGCCGTCTGCTGACCCCTGATTGCTCACCAACACCAATCCCCACCAAAGCTCCCACTGCCCAATCACCGTGCAGACACCTATCGGGTAATTGCAATTACCTGATCCAACATGGCGGATGCTGAGTGTTTCTATAGTGAACTAAAAGATTTGATAACACTATATATAGGGACCTGGAGGCTGTAAAGTTGTGTATTTGTAGTATGTATCATGCTCTACCATGTGGGGTTCCAATTGTATGATGACATGCTGTAGAATATCTGTGAGGAGTGGATTTAGAATTGAAAGTACTAGAGTAATTGGATTGCTCCAAAACAACAAGTACTAGGGTAATTGTAGAGGAGGTACTAGGGTAATTGCACTTTCAATGAAGGGCATCTCTGACCTGTATCATCACTAAATGGCTAGTTAGGGCAGTTATGTGACATGCATACATGATATCAATACTAATTGAGCTGTACATATTATGTAAAGGCAAAAGAAACACCACTAAATGAACAGGTTGAAGAATATGACTACATTACAGTACCTAGGCCAGGTACTAGGGTAATTGTAAAATCTGAGATCCATGTGGTAGGTACTAGGGTAATTGAGAATATTAGGTGGCAGAACCAAAACATCTAACCCAGGAAGTACAAGCTATAGACAAGTCTCCCATGACTGCACCAAGTCCCTTTCCAAGCACCCCCTGCCCCTGATTGTCCGGAATACCCCCCCCCCCCCCCCAGCTGAAGGCGCAAAACTGTTCATCCCCAATTACACCATAGTAACTCACAGGCTTTTTCACTAAAAGGAGGCATAATTTCTACAACAGTTTTTACCCCCCCCCCCCTTCCCGCTAAACCCACTACTGTAAATGTAGATATTTTCGCGTGTATAAATTTACGCGATTTTGCCAAAAAGGACATTTTCGCTGGTACTAAAATCCGCGGATTTCCGAGATTTGGCTATTTGATTCAATACTGTATAACTATTCGCTCTGTACATATTTTCGTGGATATTTGAAAATCGCGAAAATATCTACGTTTAAAGTATCCCCCTGTAATCGATAAATCAGCACTCCTAATCCTAGTACATTTCAGACCTTAATACTGTTCAGACCAATTACCCTAGTACTTTTTCAAACAATTACCCTAGTACTTCCCTCCAACTGTGGAAACAATTACCCAAGTACCATACCCACAATTACCCTAGTACCTAAATTTCTTTTCTGGCTGATTTCTATGTGAAATCAGTAATTTCAGAGGTTCATCTCTGGCCTACACAAGCAGATATGGCCAAACTATCATCACACATGTTTTCATGTATCGACACAAAGTATTTACAACAGAAATAGCAGAAATGTATTAGACATTGTTTACACACCATCCGCCATGTTGGATTAGGTAATTGCAATTACCCGATAGGTGTCTGCACGGAATGTCCTTTAATGTATACTGCCTATACCATTGAACCTCTAACTGCCATAGGAGTAGGTCACACCAGTGGCGGATACAGAATTTTGAAAAGGGGGGTGCGCGCTATATGAAATATTCTCTATTCCTAAATTTTTGTGCAAAATTTTATATTAAAATAATGGAAAATTTGCCTAAAATAGAGGGGGCGCCCCCGCACCCCCCCCCCCCCCACACACACACACTAAATCCGCCACTGCACACTGTCCACCAACCTCCTCCAGGACTAGGTCACACCGCCCATCTCCTCCAGGACTAGGTCACACTGCCCACCAACCTCTAACTGCCACAGGACTTCTGGTAGGTCACATCAATGAGTGTTTAGAACATAGTCATTGGTCACATTGCCCAACAATCTCCCCCATCCAAATGTCAACCAATGTTATACAGCCCACCAGCCTCCGACTGCCCACCAAACATCCCCTGCCCAATGCCCTCTGTACAGATGTAGGCACAAGCCCGGATAGAAGCTGATACTACGGATAAAGGGTGCATTGGGATTGCTACTGTTTCCCGAAAGCCCAAGGGTCTGCTGCGGTGGGGATCTCACTCACTCACTACGTGTGTGTTTGCTATTTGTCCTCATACAATAATCATAACACATATCAGCACCGTTGTAGTGAGTGGTGCGGTACTGGAGGAGGGGAGGAGGCCGGGGTGGGCGTGGTTACACTGCCAGTCCCTCACTGTCTGTTCACACCTTTTCACCACCATACCCAGCACCCACGTGCTCCCCTACAACCCCCCCCCCCCCCTCCCATACCCCCACCACAAACCACCCGGCGGCGGAGTAGTAGGGTAGAGGCGGCGGGCGGAGAAGGGAGCGCCAGTCGATAGTTGTCCGCTGGGGAGGACGGACGTGCTGCCTACATGGAGGTTACTTCACCTCCTGCACCTGTGACTAGAACCACCCACCCACAGGAGGATTAACACGCACCTGGAGGAGGGAGGGAGGGACGGGCACGAGCTACACCTGAGAGCTCAGTATGAAGTGATTTACTCTAATCCCTACAAACCGCCCACCACCACCCTGAGGACACCAACGTTAGGTTGGAGTACGCTATCTGTGTGGGATCACACTGTGGAGGTGTCGTCAGATTGAATCGCTGCCTGCGTGCGTACTCAGATTGGATCTGACAGGGATCACTTACCTACTGGAGGATCAGATGAAGAGAGGGCAGGGGTAATTCACCTCTGAGACGGCTATGAGCATTAATCTACCACAATGGGGACTCCACGGTAAGTGTCTCAATACTGGATCCATTATGTGACATGGGCGGATTGTTTTCCATTGTCAATGTTTATTGGGCAGGGATAAAAGTGACCAATGATCCCCCAAAAAACTTCAAATGGAGGCCCCTGAAAACAGGTTTTCTATGGGTAATATTTTTTAAGACATTGTCATTGAAAATAAAAACTTCAAATCAGGGGAAAATCTTGAAAACCATCCCTGATTTGGGTATTATCGGGATATTATTGTACCCTATTTTTGTTTATTATGCAATTTTTACACCAATAATGGTGCACATCATGTAAATCTCAACTTCTATTGGGCCCCATCATGTGTCAACTTCAAGGGCACACCCATTGCTTATTGAATCAAGTATTTGAAGTGTCATATTTCCCGTTAACCCATGTGGTATTGATTTCAACTGATATTACTTCATCTGTAAGAGGGCCTAATGTGTGAACAAATGTATATTTATGTGATCTTTATGAGAAAAGAAAGCTAGTAATGTGAAAACAGAAAGTCATGTTTATGTACAAGATATAGAGAAAATGTCAAGATCATGTGGAGATGATAACCCAGCACACAGGTCAGGGGGTGTTAGATTTGGAGGACGTTATCTGGTCCGTCCCTGATGTATTCATTGCCTATTGGACTGTCACGGCGGGGGAGGTCCTGTAACCCTGGATTCCTGACGGTCCTTATGGTCGGCGTTTTGTTTAGGTAGCACCGGGCACATCCCTTGTCCTTCCTCCACCCCACCCCCCCAACTGGCATGTTGGTCATCCCCTGCTTGTCATTGCTGGTCCCCTTCTGTGCGATATCCAAGAGCGTGCAGACATATCCTACCTCCTGCTGCCCCTTGCGAAGATTATTCCATATTTTACCATCCATAAAACTTATCGGGAGGGAGGGGCGTGGGAATAACGGGGGGAATTGTCAGTGCTGCCCCCCCCCCCACACACACACACACACATACCAAAGTATCAGTACATGCATACATGTACAAATGTACATGAATTACCCGATACTAGGTCCCTGATCATCCCCTCCCTTCCCCCTCCTGTCACCCCTCCCCCGGTCTCGGTAGCCGTGTGGCGGGCCCCATGCCGGCCTGGAGGCGAAGAGGAGCCGGTGTAGTGGGGCCCCCAGCTGGTGGCTAGAGACGTTGTATAATGGCTGACCAGCTCAGGTGTCATCTGGGGCCCTTTGACACTTGATTGATGGGTGCACGCGGGTCAACTTGTCCTGCCGCACACACCCACGCGCACCTAGTAACGCGCACCGACATCCACACAACCTCCAATGTGCCATATTTCTCATCTTTACTTTCATGTCCTAGTCCAAATTGCCCAGGCAGGGGGCAGGGGTGCTACCACTTTAAACTGATCAATTATACAAAAAATGTACTTACATGTCTTGGGATCCATTACATTATCAAATATAAGACAGGGAAACAAGATGACGTGTATTTGTTTATTCACAAACCTAAGAAGATATCCAACTGCAAGTTCATTTTCAAAGTGTGTACCCCTGTACCCCACAATAATGTAAATAATAATCGCACGGTCACAGCTCGGAGATGGAATTGTTTTCAAATATGGCTCACAGATATCAGCGATACAATACCTGATACATGTATAATTTGATTATAAACCCGCATTTTCTCCCAAATCACTTGACCAATTTAATACTGATTTTACAGGGAAGAGGTAAATCTCGTATGAAATAGCTGCCCATCCATCTACATGCATTCAATGGGATTTAGACGTAATTAGTATCCTAGTATGCAAATCAATGGTTAAAGTGATTCAGGGGCAATTTTACACATCATTTGCATATGCCTTATATTTGAAGATCGTCACAGTTTTCTCATGTCAACAACAGACACGGACACCCCAATATGGTACCCTCCCAGGTTCCCCCTGACTGTCTCCTCCACCCTCTTGTAGAAGGTGTCCAGGACGGTGGGACGAGCCTCTTTGCTCCTCGTCACGTCCAGGATCTTCCACAGTGAGTTGCTCACAGACTTCAGGAAGTTGAGTTGGGCAGAGACGTACTCTTCAGTAGCTGATGAATTGTCCCTTCCACCAGCTTCCATCCACTTGTTGGTGAATGGACATGGTACGTCATACGTCTTGACGTCAATCAGATGTAGACTCTGGCTGATGTTGGAGTCCGGATCCTGGAATGGCGCTCTGATGTCAGCTTCGGTCCTATGGGTTACAGCATACATACGGGCAAAGTCGAACTCCTCCTGAGTGATAGTTCCATCATGGTGCATATCGTTGACAACTTTCTGTGCTGCAAATATCATGAACTGCTTGCCAGCTGCTAACAGAGCCGAGTTATCTCCGTCCGTAAAGATGGCAGTCATCGACCTTCCACCAGGTTTCAGCTCCTTTCCTCGACACTGTAGAAAGTCCACCCAGTCCTGAGCGGCAATTGCCTTAGTAGCCACATCAGGATGGAAGGGATCTGTAGTACAGTCCTTAGGGGGACGCTGAGACAGCCAGTGGACGGCACTGACACTGACACCAAGGTCCACACTGTTATCAGGCACCACCTGGGTGTAGAAACTACCAACGACATACTGCAGTTTGACTGAGCCTTCCTTCCACCCTGATAACTCCCTCAGCCTTTCCTCAACCTTGTCAGTGTTGTCAAAGTCGGACAGTTCATTGAAGCTCCATTCAAACTGAGAGACTTGAGATGAGAGTTGCCATGAACATGCTGCTATCATGGGGACAGAGTTGAGGCCATCTGCCGCACCATAGTCCACCACCTTGAAGGATGTGTCATCTCGCGTCTCATTTAAGGATTTTGTAGCAGCGCTAACATGAGGAGTTATCAGTTTCAGTACAATTTGTTGTAATACACTGAGTTTGTTGTAGCCCTCCGAGTGGTGGACAAAAACACCAATATCCTGCCCTTTTCCAGCCATGTTTAATAACTTATTGGGTTACTGTCCACTAATCGTAATCACTGGTCAGTACTGCGCCTTTGAGTACTGGTCTGCTGGGTGACTCCTCCTAGCCTCCCCCTAATATATATCAACCCCTCATTTGCCATAGAATCACACCTCAGACATGTTCACTCAGGGTCTGAGAGTGAGAGTGTCGCCACACCTAAGTCTGAGAGAGTTGCAACACCTCATCCAGAGTGTTGCCACACTTCATTGATATAGCAACACTTGGCATGCGCTTGGCAGTCAGTTTCCATAGCTCAGGTGTCACTCTGAACCTCTTGTCTAACTCAGGAGTTTTACCGCCATTGTCGGTGCAGGCAACCTGTTGGCCTACAACCATGCTTGCATTTGAATGTGCCGTTAAAACTGCAGGAACCTGCAATGCTGTCAGTGGCCGATCCAGAATTTTGGAAACGAAAAACACAAAGCCCATCAATATCTAAAAGTAATACTGTAACAGTGGATGGCACAGGGTCTGAGAATATACATTTCTGGATGTACTACTACTATAACTTAAAATGCAACACTTCCGGAATTGATTCGGCTGTACCCACTTAGAACTTTTAATCAGTTCCGTCAATGACCTAGGATGGTGAAATCATTTAGTCAGATAAATGTGTCAATGGACTCTATATATCAGTATCACTTTCCTCTCTAGCAATAGATTATAGCCCTTACGCGATAGGTTAAAATTGGGGAGTGGAATTAGTTACATCATGAGTGGGATAGCCGTATGGAAAAAGTCGTCTGCTGTCAGCGCAGACCAATTTGGATCTTTTGTCGGCAACACTCACCAGTTCAAGTGCCCACTATGGGAAACAAAAACCTCGAGTAGGACGCTGGAGTACCCCAAGGCTCTATCTTGAGAGGTGCTGATACCCCCTCTATGGATAATGTTCATGCCTCTAGTACATGTTGTCTTCCCTCGTCCCCCTCCTCCACGCCCTGAACATATGTCTGGTTCAAGCTAGTCATGTGTTGTAACAAGTGCCCCTTTGCACCCCCTCCTTCCTCTACTCTAACATACACGTAGCCCTAAACTATAGAGATGTGGAAGGTTTGGGTATGGAACCTTTGTCGAAAAGCTGCCATGGCCGGGGGACAAGGTAACCTTGAGGAGAGTGAATATTATATTGCAAGAAAGATTAGAATAGGCAATGGAGATTTGTTGTTGCTTCTTAGTGTTATGTCCCATTAGGATGAACAAGGAATGACAGTGTTCTAATACCCCATAACGCCAGCCCCTATAGTGAACTCTACTCTCTCATCAGTTACTACAAGCTCCCCCTCCTCCTGTTCCCTCAGATCCCTGCCCCTCCACGTGTGGGGATCCACCTCCAGTAGACACGGCACAGAGAGGGCGGCCATGCTTGATATTAGTCTCAGGGGGTGTGAGAAGGTCGGGGGGGGGGGGGGGGTTAGTGTAGGGTGGTAGAGAAGGAGTTTGGAGTTTTCTGTTAACGTATATTGTAAGTGTGTTAGAAGATGTGTGAAGTTGGTCAACCGTTTACAGCTGGGGTTAGTTGGGCCGCCTGCTCCGTGATAGCATGTATGATTACTCCAGTCCCTGAGCAGCCCTTTCCTCCACCCTCCTCACACTTAGCCACCTCTCCCAGCCCAGCTTCAACACTGTGCCTTTGGTCTGGATACTCATATTATCATATGCATTTTAGCCACATCCCAGGGCAGGCCTACACATCCCACCTTCCTGGGTTCCTCCTGTAAGCTATAGCAATAACCCAGTGAGTAGATTGGTACAATAATGCTCTGATAATGAGCTGCCACTTTGACTCCTGGCTCTGCTTACTCCCTCCTGTCAGTTGAAAAGAGTTTGTGGTCTTGAACTAATATATAGGTAAGGGTTAGTCGTTTCCCATTTGCTTTAGGAACGTGTGAAAAAAAGTTGTTGAAAAATATAGCAACACCTAGTTTCTCCATTACCACCATAATGTAATTGGAGAATCTTTTAGATGTAGGTCCCTCCGTAAGTTTATGCTCTTCTTGAAGGGTGGGTACAGGGAGAGGGGTCGTTTGTGTGTATAAAAAAGGAGTTAAAATTACTATACTACATTGTATTGTTTATGATTATACACATCAGCTATATAGTACTTGTCAACAATGGCCATATACAACTGTAGAGGAAATGGACTTGATATGTCCATACGGGTCCTCTCCACGACCATGGACATTGGGAGCTATAATCTACATAAGAATAAGTTATAAGGAACAGATAAATGCTGGCAGTGGGTAAAGTGATTGTGTATGAGAGGTTCCGGAGGAGATGTCTGCTTCTCGTCCCCTCCAGGATCTATCTCCGGGCCTCCTCCCGGCTAGCACTATTTGTCCAGGTGGTGGCAAGCTGCAGGCATGATGACTCCAACCTGCCCTCTCCAAGGCTCCTCCAGTAGGCTAGCTACACAGGAGGACCTTGGCTAGGGGCCCTCAGCCTCCTCCAGGCCGTGAAAGTGGCCTTTCTGACCATGGGGCTTCCTCACACCTCGCACACATGACCTCCTCTCCTCAACATGGCATGTTCTAACAGTTGGTCATTGGAAGGTTGAACATCACCAACATTGGGAAGGATATTCTGGGAGTCATCATAGCATATAGGTTAGAATTACTAATTCAAGTGTGTGCGTGAGGCAAGTGGCGGGGGGGGGGGGGGTGGAGTAAGAGCATAATGATATGTAGACAATACCCGATACAATACACCAAGTTGTGGTGGGGGCGGACCGTAAATCCAGTGTACAGGAGGGTGGAGAGGGAAGTGGTGGCTGTCTGAGATATGATGAACTGATTTTTCACAATAATAACAAGGCTCCCTTTCTAGCCTTCCCACCAGCCCCACATCTCACCCCGTGTCGTCCAAGGACGCCTGCTCCTCCAGCAGCTACATACCTCCATGCTATATACATGTACAGGTGTGGGGTATTTGGTAAGGAAACACACCTCCCCTCCCCCCCCCCCCCACCCCCCTCCCCCACTGCCCCACCATAGAGCACATCCCACCCCTCATCCAAACCCATCCCCTCACACCTGGTATGCCTATGACGGAAAGGTACAGGAGGTATGGGTCCGTGTGGGTGTTGGCTGTACATGTAGGATGAAGGAGGAGGAGGAGGGCACTGGGGGAAGAAGGAGAAGGTGTTGGAGGAAAGATGTGTATATTGGGGATGGGGGGGTGTAAGGAGCTTGTGAAGTGGCATTATTTTTGGCAGGCCATTTGGAGAGGTTGTCCGTCAGCTTGTAGCCTGGTGGAGGAGGTGATGTGGTGATGTGGTGGGGGGAGGGGGGGGGGGTACCCCACTGTTCACACCCTGGGCCGCTCTCCAGGCTTGTCTGCCCTTAGCCGAGTTGACCAAGCGTGGAATATCAGTTTAACGCCGGCGGCAAGCCCCGGTGCGCCCGATACCAGCCTAGACCCCCACCCCCACTACCCCAGCAACACTCCGAACATCTCACATCAGCAGGCCCGAATATAATACCCCATCCAAACCTTGACTCACAATCTACTAACTATTTCCATTAAAGTTGTGTAGATATATTAAGCACGGATTGAGATATGAATATTTTCAACATAGATTGAGAGAAAACCCTAATTCTGCTTTCTAGAGTGGCTCACGAAATCGCTCATTAAAAATGAGCAATATTGGCTCTACATGATGACACTGGGGAGATGACACAATGAACCTCATCCGAATTGAGGCCATCTTCAAGACGTCCATATATCTTTTACTAGGGGGGCATGGCCTGCCATACGATTTGACTATATGTACATGTATATATTTTCCATGATACATTTCATCATGGAGCCCCCTCTACTGTAGGGTTATTGACTGCTAGTACATCCATGGTCACCTCAGCATATGGCCCCAACTTTAGACCTGAACACGTTCTAGCATACCTCGCCCCCACACAATATTGTACCCACTGTGGGCGCGGTAGGCGGCCGGGAGGGCTGGGACCCCTAACACCGAACTCATCAATGATACACGATGAGGACATTCTATCTACACAGCAGACACACACACACAATACACACAAAAAGATATAAAACTGCAATAGGAATAAATAAAGATAAACACATAAACCACATGACAGGCCTGACCTGCAGTTACCCACCTCCCATAAATAACCCCCACCCCAGCCACACACGTGTATTATAGAAAGTATAGTTATGGATAATATAGCCAGGGGTTATTGTGTCTTTGTTGTGTGGCGGATTTCAGCAGTTATTTGTTGATTGATGACTAGTATGGACAGTAATCTGTGTGTGAGTGGGAGGTTGGTGTGGTAGGGGTTATACCCCCTACTGGTGGTGCCAGCGGCCTGCCGGACCTGCCAGCCCGATATGGGTTGTAGCTTTCATTACCCCTGATAACAGAACCCAGGGTAGGGGTGGGGTGCAGCAGGAGGGGTATCAACTGGTATCACTTCAACAGGGGAGTCGATGCTGGGGCCTGCTTTCTCCAAAGGGCTGAAAGTGTTAACGTCCTACTAATGTGAACGCAACCTGAAACTTGTTTTTAAACCGTCAAGATTTACAATGCCGTTACAACCCTCCCACCTTACACCCAACCCTCCGCCATCCAAACCTCCACCATGCACAGCCGAGTGGGGGATATGGTCTGTATCACTTCACACATGAAACAAGGTTTTGTTGGGGATGTCTTCCCATGTGCCCACCCTTCTGTCCCCCTCTATGTACCCCTTACACAGGCTATGGTGTAATCTACACTGTAGAGACGGGGCCAGCTTGGGTGGGATATGGTGTTAGCTGCGTCCGTTGCCATGTCTACGTCCGTTTCCATGTCAACACGGCATGACGACGGTTAGTTACGTCCTAGTGTAACCAGACGCCGCTAGAGGTCAGTGTGAGCAGGCGGTGAGCACATGTCGGTCAGCTACAACAGACTGCTACTGAAGGGGCACAGTCACAGGGGAGGGGTTCCTTAGTGCATCATGCAGATACACAGGGAATGAAACACGATGTTGCTACAGTGGGGCATAATAACACAATATGACTCAATAATTGAATTAAAGATTCAATGTCGTTAGCTAGAAGGGAGCTACACGTATAGGACATATGTCACACATATGATATAGGCGGACGGAGAGGAGTAACTCATGTACATGTATTTCTTACTGATACATGTACAGTAATGTAATGCCATACATGAT
This sequence comes from Harmothoe impar, assembly GCA_947462335.1. NCBI lineage: Eukaryota > Metazoa > Annelida > Polychaeta > Phyllodocida > Polynoidae > Harmothoe > Harmothoe impar. Next base: position 67,387,577 of record OX381709.1, read on the forward strand.
ATACACTGTACTAATGTTAAACGTTCCACATCATTGAACTTGTTGCTCAGGAAATGCAGACCATCACTCATTTACACCAATTGTACCCAACCACACGTTAAGACCAAGTACACATTTGATGTTGAAAGTGGGCTCATTCCCGATTTAACATGACGTATAGTGAGGTACATGGGTAGAAGAGAACAGTAGCCCTGACAGTAGCAGTATTTAGACACGACTCATGAGCCCCATGCCCCAATATCTGGCCGACCACAGGGGGCAGAGGGCAGGTGCCTTACTGCAGCATCTAGGGCACGTAATTAAAACGGGGGTTCCGTTACGCTGTCAGTGCGCGCCGTCATCCCTGTCCGACCCCCGGGTCGGGGTTATCTGACGGGCATTATTAAACCCATATCTAACCCTTTAAGGGCCGCATGGTGCATATTGTAACATGTCATTTGACTTTGTCGTCCTGGTGTGTACATGAAAACATGGTAAGTCTACTCGCCAGGACTGTATTCATCATGCATTATGCCCACTCTTCGGGGATGTATCATCCCGAAGGGTCGTCATGATGCATTCATGTAAAACTGGTGAGTTACTCGCTTGGGATGCATGGATGCATCATGACGATAAAGGACACAATGCATTAACACACTATGCTGCCCTTAGAGGGTTAGCGGAGATAAGAGCACTGACAGGTCGCTGAATCCCCGATGAGCACGGTAAACCTCCGTAACTCAATCATGCAGAACGGCCAGCCCCGGGGATGGTTAATACTAGCGCCGACCCCGCCCCCTCAGGTCCATGATAACAAGGGGCGTGTCCTGCCCACCTGACCACCCCGGTACAACCCCCACCCTCGTCCTGATAGCCGGCATTATTACTGAACCTCTGCCCCTACTCATCTAGATGCCCGATGCCATGCAAGTGAGCGACTGATACTTCAACCTTTATTTGTCTGTCAAACCACTTGTAGGGTTACACGCTATCATGAATTGTAGCATTGTTTGAGATATTCACCGCTCTGGTGAGAACTGCAAAAATGCCTCGAAATATCCCTGGGATTTCTGTATTTGTTGGGCCCTATACTACATGTACGTGATTGTACTACCAGTCTACCAATGCCCTTATATTCAAATCAGTTTTCAAAATAGTCGGGGTGCATACTCTCTAAAATGATTCGGACCCACTATGGACCGGTCCATCCCTTGGGCGTTTCCTAACCGGAAGCTGTGCCTGCATGACTTCCGGTCTGTGTTTACCTTTAATCCCAAGTGTGTAAACAGGACAACAGGGGACTTTCTAATTAATGTATTACATCATGGTTGTTACAGAACATTATTTGTCAGCCACGTTGTTAGGTTATTGAAATTACATTCTATTATTTTGGTCTTACCGTATTCCGGTGCTATTTAATAAAGGGGAGAAACTTTTCTGGGGAAAGGGAAAAATAAATCAGTATCATTTCCAATTGAATTTCCACGAGTGCATTAAACCAACATAGTTAAGGTGCATGTGGAGTGTAGCTGGGATGCAGCGTGTGATACCCTCACCTGCCGACCACGTGGTGGTACATGGGGCCACGTGGTGGGTGTGGTACACGTGTTCTGTCTGCTGTATGTAGGACAGGTATCTAGGTGTGTACAGGGTGTGTGTAGGACGGTGTTCATGCTACTTGGTGTGAGATAGCTTAATAAGATCATACAGGAGCAATATGGGTCGTATGATGTCTATCTCTGCCCTCACCACTCCCACCCACAGTCACCCATTTGAGATGTTAATTGAGAGTATGTGAAGACCACACTGTAAAAAGTTGGTTGTCAATTTGTAGATGTACAGTAGATTCTACCGTACGCGTACAGTTCATTGGGGTTCATTGTGGGTGAATAGCAGAATCTACTGTAAATCTACTGTAGATTCTACTGTAAATCCATTCTACAGTAGATTCTACTGTAGATTCTACAGTAGATTCTACTGTAGATCTACAGTAGATTGCACTATGTACCTGCACTAACTATTTACAGTGCAAGCATGTATTTAATAACCAAAGATCAATGTTCTAGGGTCCTTAGATGCCCCAATTCATATATATCATATATGATTTGGTTATCAGCATACATAGATATGAACATGATAGACAGAGATGAAGCCATGTGGGAAGCCATTACTTCGCAGGCACAACAGATAACCATACCGGTATGGGCTCATAACCTGAGTAATTGTTGAAACGGTTTAATATCTCATTAATTTGCTCATTACTCCTATTAGAATGTATCGATATTCTGTATTAGTCACATGTGCACATCACCAGGCAGGGGGCCAATCAGTGTGCATGATTCACTTTTCACACTTAGCAATAATTGAACTAAAGAAAATTAAAGGGCAGTGTTGTATTCAATTAAGATTATAATCGTCGCCCACTCGTGTAATTATCATAGCTCAGCATAATAGTTCTGACCTATGCCATTGGAAATAGTGCAGACATTGGTTAAACTGTCGGACTTGTTGTCTGTATACCCTTTTAGAAACCATATATCCCATGATAACTGGCCAGCCACACCTGCACCGAGACTTGTTAGCCGGTTCTTAGAAGGTGGAATGGGACGGCTAGATAAGTAATCACAGCAGAAAAGAAGGCTCTAACACGACGTGACGAGCTAATTTACGAGGGTTCCGCCAGCTAACAGACATTCCTATACGCCACGTCCTCCGTCTTCTCTCACATTTTCACCCCCTCCAGGAGGTAATTCACAGCTCCTCCAGTGTGTCGGCACAACGACCACTCCAAGGCCTATACTTAGTCGCACCTCCTCCAACTGTTGACGGAGACGTGGCCAACTTGTGGGTGTTAATTCTATGTTACTATTTATTTTGCCACAGAAACTGGATTTTTTATAAATAATTATGACTTAGACATTCAGTAATGCCATGCACGTATTGATCTAATACTGCCATTCATATCCTACACATATGTGTGACTGTCCTTGTGTTTGGGACTTGAAGGTATATCAATATTTAGATGAAAAACCCTTAGATTAGAGATTATAGATGTACCACAAACTATGAAAATATAGCCCTGCCTTGCCATGCTATCTGAAGCCATCCTATCTGAAGGGAGCCATGGCTAACTGTGAGCAGCCTGCATGGAGGGGAGTGGGTCCTAGTGCAGGGCTATGGGAATATAGTTGGCGGACGGCTGGTTATAGGCGTAGACACGTGTAACGAAATGCTCAGTGCTGCTCCACTTGTCAAAGACGACTCGGAATGCGCTTGTGGTGATAATAAGGTAATGAAGGCGACTGGAGGGGCGAGAGGTGCGGGCAGGAGGAGACGAGAGAGGCGCCAACTCCAGAGCATACAGCCGCACACTGGTCAGACCCTCCAGCATGGGGCGCCGTCTAGGTAACGTCCGGAGTGGAGGAAGCCATGTACGAAGCCATGAGAGAAGCCAAAGAGTGAACTCAGGGGAAATCCATTGGGACTATATGGTGGGAATTATGCCATTGGGGAAGCCGTAGAGAAGCCATGTGTGAAGCCATGTGAGAAGCCATGTGTGAAGCCATGTGAGAAGCCATGTGTGAAGCCATGTGTGAAGCCATGTGGAAAGGCATATTAGAAGCCATGTGCAAAGTGAAGCCATGTGTGAAGCTATATGTGAAGCCATGTGTGAAGCCATGTGAGAAGCCTTGTATGAAGCCATGTACGAAGCGATGTGCGAAGCCACGTGTGACAATATGACAGGATGCATTGATGGAGCAACTAGGAGGAAAGCAAGGGATATCCATAGAAGATGCCTTGTGGGAATGATCGGGGAAGCTAGGTAAAGCCAGGGTAACATAGAAAAGCACAGGGGCCGGGGTTAAGACTAATTCCGAGAAACATATACCCATTGAAGAAGCGATACAGTGATACAGCTGTAAAAGCACGTTCCTGTACACTTACACCACTTTGAAGGTTTTACTCGGATGACACCACATAGATAAGGTAACGGAGACTGGGAGAGCACTTATAGGAGTCAGTGAAGAGCTGCTCAGAACTCGGCCTTTACAGAAGGAGCTGCTCGACACACACGTGTGCCACAACATATGGAGTATAATAGAACCACAAGAGGGTCAGAGAGCCCGCCCAAAACCCCTCAAACACACTTCTTTTACCAGTTCCCCATGCTTAGAGCGGCGTATCCAATAGGCTTGTCATGTTCTCCCCGACCTGAATATAACAGCAGAGAGACATGGGTGTCTCCCAAGTCGTAAAACTATAATTCCCTATAATGAATATTAAGACCAGATGATGGGAGTGATAATAAATAAATATGATGTCATATTTTTAGAGGTATAGACAGGGAAACAGACAGAGAGACAGTGACAGAGAGAAACTGAGAGAGACAGAGACTGAGCAGCAGAGGCAGACGGATAGAGAACTGAGCTGGAAGGGAGAGAGACAGAGACATATAGAGATAGAGACAGGGGGACAGAGAGACAGAGAGACAGAGTGAGATGATATCAGGGGAAATCCTGCATATAAGAACAAGGCATGTGGGACAAGGATAAGTGATAACATGAAAAGAAGTGTATGTACAGGTACAATGGGATGACAATAATGACGAGGAGAGATCCACAACTAGATATCTAGCGAGCCTCATGAGGTGATATATGAGTGAGCTGCACAGTACAGCACCTCCTCCTCCAGCACAGGGTGTGATGGGAACCTGGTGAGGAGGAGCAGGAGGAGTGAAGGGCGCTGACGATTATGGCCTGAGACAGCTGTTATAAACCTGAGGTGGGAAGTAATTAGTTGTCGGCAACTACGCGTGCCACCCCCCACAACCAGGACCAGCCTCCACCCCACCCTGCCCGGCCAGCTGTCCATGTCTGTTACCTTGCCACCTCTACTGCACCTCCCACCACCACACCCAACACACAATACCATGATACCCACGACTTGCCTTTCTCCTCTGCAGGATACTACTCCCTCCCTGTGTGGTATTAGCATCATGTTGCTGTGGCAATAGGCAACTCAAGGAAGTACATGATAGTGTAGCAGTGTTCTTAAATCATGTGAGCCCTGACTATTATATCATCCTCTTTTCTTATTGAGTATCCTCAAAATTAGATATCCTTGCAGATGTATATGTTGTATACATGTACATGTGTACAAGTGTGTCGTTGTCATAGTGCACAGGATCACGGTGCATTTGCTCCACGTATATATGTGCAATCTGATATTAGGAATAATGCAAAATCAATATAAGAAATGTGCAAGTCTACCCTAAAGTTGAATAAGTATGTTCTTTACACAAATCCTATTTTATGTGGGCTAGATTAAGGTAATTAAACAATCAAAATAACAGAGCTGATCTGATTAAATCAGAGCTGGCCTCTAAGTCTATTGTACCGCCACAATCCGTGTCATGACTTATACACAATGTTATGGAGATTACAACACAATATTGTGGTGATTAACACATAACCACTGGTAATGGTCATTCAAAGTAGATCTATGTGGATTATAGACATGTTTTGTTCTTTAAAGGAAACCTAATCCCCTATGTATGCAAATATTATGATGCACAAATAATTGTAATGAATGGTAGTAGAGAGTTGGTGCCAGGGTGTCGGTGAAGGGGATAGGGGAGAAGGGTAGTGAATATGTTTATCACATTAAAGGGGCATCTTCACAAAGAAACCAAGAACAGGCTATACATGTATTTGTATATCATTGTTCTAGTCAACAGGTGACACATCATCGTGGTGAGAGTACAGCTTTAACACATGAGATCCACACTGTAAATGGTTGGCTGCCTGTTGTACAGCTATACAGTAACATCTACTCTATAGGTGGTTGCAGTTTTACTAGTGTGGCAATTACAGTAGATTCTACTGTAAAACTACAGTAGATGCTGTAAAACTACAGTGGATTATACTGCGTACCTACACTTACTATCCACAGTGCACGATGATTGTTGACATATCCTACCACCTGGACATGATGCAATGTGGTCTAGATCACTGTTTTGTTCTATACGTTATGTATTACATTCGTCATTGTTGTTAGAACATCAGTTTCCATGTGTAAAGAGTGTTTATATTGGCACAGTGACGAGGTGGATGGGTTTCTGATCTGTCCGCTTTTTTATTCACCTGTGTTTTAGCGCTACATCAACACGACGACCACATTGACGTGGACGGGTTGTGGGTGGCCTCGTATGTAGAAGATACGATATAGTACTACATGTAGTTAGAGGACGCAGCAGCATGCAACCATGCAGTAGGCTACTTTATAGTCGGATATGCCCCAGTGTAAGAATATATGTGTAGGAAATATGATTATAGGAATCACGAAAGTATGCCGATTATATGTGTTCGTAATAGTACTCTGATTCCTGCAAAAAAGGGGCTTCATAATCCTATATGCCCCAGAATTCTAATTCCTACAAAAAATGGCTTCATAATCGGAGATGCCCCAGTACAGATTCTTCTGTACCACCCCCTGTTCACTCAGCCTGACCCTTTTCTCTTCATGTTTCTCTTTTTGTCATTGCTCTGGATATATCTAACTTCTAGGCACCTTCACATCATTTTCTGTGCTGCACTCCAGTGCCCCTCTGACTATCAAGGGCTGTAGTCTACTCATAGCCTCTGCCTAGGCCGTTGAGGTCATCAATTCCATGGTTGACCTTCGTCTTCCGCCCTTCAATTTCTACCTGAACCCCCCCCCCCTCCACCCCCGACACACCCCACACACGTCTCACCTGAGACAGTTACCAACTTGTCAGGTAGGCGGCGCGGCAGTGTACGGCCTAAGTGGGCTGATAGGTGAATATTACATTCACCTTTAGATTGAGATGGGAGAGATAATGTCGGTAAGGGTGTCGAGGCGACGTGGCTCTCGGCACCTGGGTGCCTTATCGCCGGACGCATCTTAATGTGGGCTCCCCCTCTCCCCCCTCCGACACCGCCATGACCACCGGAGCGTGACCACCTACCTGGTCCCGACGCTCGTGCCGCGCATGTGCAGTAGGCCGGAAACACTGCTGTTGTTGGGCGCTGCCGCTGGTGGAGCCACCGTGTGGAAGAAGGTTGGGTGGGGAAAGGGGAAGGGTGCGGACTTGGAGTGCGGGTTAAATTACCGTTAATCAGTTGAAGAAAACTCAGTCCTTGAGAAAAGTATAGGGATGACATTGAAATTGTCTCATAACAATTGCTATAGCGGAAGATATAGAAAGATATGTTGATGCTGAAATTAATTCATTATAGAATGATTAGGCTAGGTTATTTAATGATTTATGGCGGATCATATTCATAGCTCAGGTTGTAGAAAGAATGCCCGAGGACCTAGGCTAGCCTGATGTTGAATGAGAGTCAGCTGCCTCGTGTGTCTTTGGGGAGGGACCCAATAACTTTGTATTGCAAAGCAGTGCGAATTGCTATTTAGTATCTACCATATATCGTGTGATTTGGGCGCGATAAGAAACTTGATATTTTGATTAATCGGATCTATAAGAGATAGTGTGTAAATCAAGACTTGAAATGTAAAACTCAAACGGAGAAACCATTGCAGATGTGTGGCAAACATCAACTGGGTGACTCAGCAGCGGGAGGTATTCCTTTGAACACAGAGAAAAGAAAGCAATGCTCACGCCTGCTTTTCTCCTAAAAGTTTTTGCACTCAATATTTCCCCCTCGAGCATATACATATATATACCATACCGGAAAGGCCGTGTGAAAATGGTGGACCCCCTGTGAGCTCTGGTTTGGTGGGTTTGCCTGCTGGATGTGGTGGGGTGGGGTGTGCATGGGGACATGTCCCAGGGCCGTCTGGAGGATGTTTCTAGCCATTGTCTGCTTCAAGGGCTTTTCTTAATCGTCACACCACGGGGGGCTCTGGGGCTGGCGGGCCCTGTGGCCAACTGCCTAAAGACGCTACTGACGGGTGGTACTCACAGAGCAGGCCTCTCTGTGCGCGGCCAGCATCCTTTCTGCCTGGCTGCTCCTTAGGAAGATGGCGTTCATCAAGGTAGAGAAGGACACCTATGTCCCCTACAGGGAGGCCCCATGCACCACCCCCTCCAACCCTCACCCTTCAATGTCGACCTCAAAAGATTTTCGCTCCATGTATTTGGAGGGGCTTTCCTTTGATCCCGCCCCACTCAATAGCACCAACCTGATTCGCTGGCAGTGAGGGATCTGAGTTCTACAGGGTGGATCCCTGGTGTATAGGAGGAATAGGAAAGTGATGGTAGGGGGTAGGGACCGGGCCCAAGATGGATGGGGCTAATAAATAAAGGGGAATGGAAAGAAGGAAATTAATGACATTGCTATGGGTGGACGTTTTATGAAAAAAAAGTACACAGACGAAAGCTGACTAAATGCATCTAAAGCCGCTATTAGCGAGCAACCATTTAGAGCCCAGTGCCCGGTAATAACTTAGTCGGAAACTCTATATCATTAGCGTGCATGGGAGGTCGGATTCCGTTTTATAAAAAGATCAATTTTCCCAACAAAACAGTCTCCTTTCTACACCAACAAAAGCATAAAAAAAACAAGTCTTTAATACTAGCTCTGGACAGACAGCATCGATTAATCATTCCAGCCTTCATACACACTACTAGCTTTGACGGAGAACTAACCCCAATCTGTAGGTGTATCGCTGTAAATAATTATTTTTAACCCATATACCTGTAATTGTGGTTTGTATATGGCCTCTTCATGCCCTGTCATTGCTACACCACTAATTAGTAGATGCACCTACACAATATGACATATGTTGAATGTATCTGTAGCTGTATACATACAGGATTAGTACACCTACTTCCACATGGCATTTGAACCAGGACAGGGTGTGGAGATGAATACTTTAACAATTATATCGCCCCAAGCCAGCTCATATTCCAGCACTGGTCTGGTCTGTTGTAGACTTGGTGAGGTCTTAACAACATATATCTACACAAATGTATACTTCCCGGTGGCAAAATTGGCTGCTCATTGGGAAGGGACTCGGTATTCCCACTTGCTCTCAAGATGAACCTTTTACTGCAAATGCAGTATTAACTGCCCCCACCCCAGCCTCCCCCAGCTGTGCTTTAAGGTCAATGCTTAAGGTACATGTACCAAGATATTAACATACTGTAGGGGATAAGGAAGAGCTGAAAAGGGAAGTTTAGTAAATCAAGGATGAATTAGTGGGATAAAATGGCTTCAGCGACTGCATCGATTGGATGCAGCTGAGTCTCGAGATCGCAGTCCGGATTGCAATGTCCTGCCATAGGACGATTTACAAACGTGTGGTATCGGTTTGAATCTCAATCTGGCCTTTTCTGAGGGGAACATATGCACACGAAGGACTTGTGACCAGTCTACAAGAGCCCTATTAAGGGATAAAGTGGTGGGCAGTAACGGAGCCAGGTTAGGGACGGCGGGCGGGCCGGCAGCAGCTTTGAACAGCTGCCAGTGGCAGGTGAGACGACCAATCTGGAGGTGTGGCCCATTCAGGTGTAGGTGTCGGCCGGGGGGTGGGCACAAAGCCCAGGTAAAAAGACACCTCGGCCAGGGTCACATGTCAACCAGGCAGAGAGCCGGCCATGGGAGCATGAATAGTGTGTGTATCCTATGTCAGGGAATGTTAAGGGGGAGGCTGAGCTGGAGGTGTCTAGATGTGTATATACACAAGGACCGCTGGTGTAATGTTAGAGATGTGTTTGTGGCTAAATAAATTGAGGCAATCATTTGGCTGGTCGGGTTTGTGGCTGGGGGCACTGCGGCACTCACTCAGTGAAGGATATCTAGATCTAGAGGTGTTGACTGTCTATAGTGTACAGGTGTCGGCTAGACGGATTTGATTACCTCAGCTACTTATACTTATAGATTATAGGATAAGCTTACAGATACAGAGGATTGGGACAATTCATATTCCAAATACGACCTGAAGCCATGTAGAGTTTTGATAACACCATAAATTGTGAAGTTAATGTTTTCTGGAAAACTTGAAAAATATCCAATTAGATTTACATTTATATCTTAGTTAGATTAGAAACCATATTCTCATGCTGCAAACCATAATCTGAAGATTCAGAGAAAGAAATTGAATAGCAAATAAAAAAGGAAAACACAGCTATGTTGGGCATGTTGCTGTCAAAAATATCTAAATTGTGATGCACAGGAGAACACTTTCATTACCAGCATACATGTGTTTATGTGCACATTTTAAGTCTTACAAAAATACCAGTTCATATGTATGCTGAACAGACAAGCACACACATCCTCAATGTAATTGGACGGAATGACAAACAGAACCAACACTTCAAATATGTAGGGGAATACATTGAGAGTGTGCAATGTCCACGTGTGCTAATTGGAAAAAGGGGGTGTCTGTGAGTCCACATTTTGGTTATCAGGTGAGGATTAGTTATATATTCCATGTACAAACGTATATATGAATAAGGGCATGGGACTCCTCACCTACACATTAACCATTTAAGGGAAACGTGGTGGTTTAATACGCTATGCTCTTTATCTTCATGTTACATTAGGTATCCCAGAAGGCAGCTGCTGGCCGCGTCCTCGCGTAAAAACTTACTAAAACACATACTTTTAAAAATGCTGTCCCTTCCAAACTATTTGTGTTATCACCTATCTAAAGTATGCAATCGAATGCTCTAATGTACCGGCATCACCCTGATGCATCATAATAGATGTATCATGATGCTAAATACCATTGCTGATACTCTGAAGTTAGGTAACATTTGAAAAACGGGACCATCTGGCAGTGAGTAGCCATGCAGCCCTGGGAGACGCACTGTCTATATACTGATTTCGCTTCCACGCCATAAGAGATAGAGTCTCACATGTTTTACCATTGAAAGCAGGACACTTCAGGCATCATTTTGAGGTATTACAAGTGCGGGTTGGCCAATTATAAGTATTTTCTAATAAAAAAATAAGATTACTTGAGCAATTTTTGGCACTTTTTCGAAACATTATATACACATATTTGGGGTCATTTGAAAGGTATTTTTCTGCTCTATCAGATGCACTAACTACCTAGTTGATATGACTAACGGCGTAAGAGCGAGATTAGAATAAGTCTCCAAGCCCCCTGCAGCCCTGTAATGCATATTGATTTCGCTTCCACGCCATAAAAGATAGAGTCTCACATGTTTTACCAATGAAAGCAGGACACTTCAGGCATCATTTTGAGGTATTACAAGTGTGGGTTGGTCAATTATAAGTATTTTTGAATTAAAAATTAAGAATTTCTGGGCAATTTCTGGCAATTTTTGGCAATTTTGCAAAATGTAAGATACACATATTTGGGGTCATTTGAAAGGTATTTCTTTGCTCTATGAGATGCACTAACTACACAGTTGATACAATCGACGGTTTCAGGGAAAGGGTAGAATAAGTCACCTAACACCCTGCACCAGAGTCTAGGTTTCGAGGCCTGTGTTCCCACACATTGGTCATAAAGGTTACATAACATGCTGTATCCATACATCTATGATATAAACACTTCTAAGGATCATCATACTTGTGATTCCATATGTATACATATATCAATTGCAAACCTATGTATACCCAGCATAGAAAGCAAAAATATAAGGATTTGTAAATCATTATGTAATAGGCCTAATAGTTACATAACTGTGTTGCTATGTTACAGGAATAGTAAAATGAGTTGATATCAAAGGTTGGATTCAGAGGTTAAAGAGAAATTTTGTTCTGAGATGTTATCAAAGTAGCCCAATTTCTCCGATTTTTCAGCAATTTCAGAGAATTTCATGATTATCATTGGATCACTTCATGTTATATAATACCTTTAACAGGTAAACATTGCTTTGGACTGATGTATACAATAATGAACTATGCCCAAATGAGAAATCAACTTGATATATGAAACCACTTTTTTGTGCTATCGACTTGAAGTTTGGTCCTGTTTACTGTTAAAGGACATTTGGAATATTAGCGTTTTCCTCATTTTTAAAATACAATTGTGAAGTAACCGTTATTCTTTGAGATCAGGAAAAAAATAAACACAGTGTGAATGACTTGTTGAAAGGTTATCTACAGAACCAAAAGGATATCTGCCATATTTGGGTGAAATCATACACCACCAAACTTGGAATATTCAACCATTTCTGTGCAAAGCCTAGGAGTTATATGTAATATATTAGGATTTTGAGGGTCTGTAAAATTAAAAGTTGACATCTGCACCCATTGGCTCTTCATCAAGTAAAGGAGATATATACTGTGATAAGGGATCATGCTGTTTGCAGTATCTATTCCTTTTGATATAAGGTTATCCGAATAACTTACCAGTTATGAAGGAGAACTGTTGTTCCGAAGAGGCCAAGGCGCAACCTTGCGCCTATGGGGGGTTACGGGAGATAACACGTCACTTCCGGCAGTACTGTCAAGCGGGCGTACAAATAGGTGCAACAAATAAGGCACCCTTTCTCTAAACCTATTTAACTTATGTTATTAAATTAAATATCGTTCATATTTAAAAAAATTTCCACACCTGGGAAACCACCTATTGTAGTACAATTTTAGCCTTTTTCTCTCTTTGTCGACTGTGACCCTAAATAAATTACCCACAGTCTAGGGAGGTGAGGTGGGCCCGTAACCCCCCATAGGCGCAAGGTTGCGCCTTGGCCTCTTCGGAACAACAGTTCTCCTTCATAACTGGTAAGTTATTCGGATAACCTTATATTCCGAATCCCCCGACGGCGCCCCCTTCAGCGCCAAGGGGGCCTCCGGGAGATCTTCAAAGCCCTTATTTGTTGTACCGTTGTTTAAGCTCAGAGCCTAGTGTAGTTTTTGTTATTCATTAAATGAAGTTATACTACCGGTACTTGTTATCATAATTTTACTTTTCTATTCCTTCAATGCCTTGTATACTCAAAGCTGTACTGAAATCCATATTCATTCTGTAATGCTGTATATCTCGGAAATAAAACTCTTTGACAACTTATTTAATAGTTTTCAATTTTATTTCTGAAGTCTGTGAACCTTTGTTTAATCCATTTAACAATCCCCACAGTTGCTTCGAATCTTGTGCCTTTATGGCCAACCAATACTCTCAATTCATCCATCATTGTACATTTTAAACATTAAAATGTGTACGTTTACACATTGTGGTTTAAAACTTTAAGACATTTTCTCAACAGGTCCAATCTTGCTACAAATTGGCACTTCTTGACTTAATCCAGCATTTTACCAATTTTCCTAAAAATCGGCTGCCTCAACTTATTTTATTTAAAAATGTTGAAAACGCCAACATTTTGAAATCTTTAACTTTTCAAAATTCTAAAAATTTGATTTCTTTGAACTTTATGATCTAATAACATCAAACCCTGATTTGTGACCAATACATGAATGTTCAAGCCAGTGCATCACGAATGGCGTCACCTACTGTGACTTCCTCTCTCACTATTGGCTTGTTGTAGAACCTGGCCATTGACTGCACGTTCTTCCATGTGCCATGTTTTAGGAGAACGTTAGACGACAACCCCAGGGAAGCACCGGCTGAGGTAGACGCGCCCCTAGTGGAATGCAGTTTGTAGACTTCCGTATTCACTCCTGCTTCCCCCATCACCTGGAGCACCCACCTGGAGATTGTGTCCCTGGTGACCACCTTGTATGGCTTCCTGAACGAGATCACCAGGTCGCGCTGAGCCCCTCTGAGTGGATTTGTTCTCCTGATGTATTCTTTGAGTGCATCCACCACACATACATATTTCTTCCACATGTAAGGCTTGATTGTGACTACCGGCAGACTCTCTCCGACCCTAGTGGTCTTCATGGGGACTGTGAGTGTGAATACCGCATCCCCCTCCTCTGACCACACTAAATGGTCCAGGTTAAGTGCAGGTACAGCTTGTCCACGCTGTCCTGACACGAGTAAGAACAACATTACTAACTTCTGTGAGAGCTGTTTTAGAGACAGAGCGTTGTTCTCCCCCCATGATTCAAATAACCTGAAGACTGCCCCTACATCCCAAAAACCTGCATACCTGGCTTTTGGTGGTTTAGCATGATATGCCGCTTTAACTGCTCTACAAACCCAATAGTCCTTCCCAATGGTGAGACCATTTGTCAACAAGGGAAGCAGCACTGATAGGGCACATCTTGCTGCATTGATGGCTCCAGATGACAGTTCCATTTCTGATAACAGTCTGAGAAATCTACACACTTGGAAAGTTGTCGGTTGGAAAGGCTGAACATCATAATGACCACAGAATAAGAACCATTTATTTAAATAGTTGTTATATGTGGCCATAGTGCCCGGTCTCCAGCTCTTCAACATGAATGTAGCTGTTTTCCGATCACAGCCCTTTTCAGTCACCAGTCTATTTCTTATAGTCTTGAAATGACCAGTGGGGCGTAGCTTAGCAGCTGGTCCGCTCCTCTTGCTTGATTTTTGAGGTTGCCCTTCTTCCTGGAGATGTGAAGTTGTTGCAGCGCGTGTTGTCTGATCATGGAGTGCCAGGGGCGTGTGCTCCAGTCTGGAGTGACTAGGATGAGCTTGCGGGGTCTGTCCTCCAGCGCCTTCCTCAACACCCTCAGGAGCAAACTGAAAGGTGGAAAAGCATAAACATCGAGATTAGACCAGGAGAAAGAAAATGCATTAACCCAAGTTGATGTTGGGTCCGCAAATCTAGAGCAGTATTTCTCACATTTATTGTTTATTCTACTGGCGAATAAATCAATTTCTGGTTCTCCCATTATATTACAGATCTTTCTGAACACTCTTGGTGCCAACTCCCACTCCAGGTTATCATTAAATAACCTGGAAGCTTTGTCAGCCTCTACATTGAGTATGCCTGGTATGTGAGAGGCAGTAACCCAATTGTTTGTCCTCTCAGCCCAATTCCAAATGAATTTTGCAATGAGTTGACAGTTTGGTGATCTTACCCCCCCTTGCTTATTTACATAAGCCAAGGCTGTGGTATTGTCAGTTTTCACATGAATACTTTTCCCCCTATCTTTCACGAAACTGTGCAATGCAAAGAGGATTGCCTTCAGCTCTAGGACATTAATATGACTTAGGTCGTCTCCTAGCCATCTGCCCCCTATGGTTTGGTCTGAGGCTGCTGCTCCCCAACCATCCATACTCGCATCTGTGTAAATAAGTAGGTCAGGGGAATCTGGCCTAATTAGTCGCACTGAATTAGGAGCGTGTAAACACCACCAGTTTATGTCCTCTTGTGCTGCCCCATCTAGGGTCATTTCTACCTCGAAATTTCCCCCTGACAAAGCCAGTGCAATGTTCTTGCATCTTTCTAGTTGCTTTATGTGAGACGCCCCGTAGTCGACCCCTTTGCTATAGGCTGTCATCATCCCTACTAATGACGCCACCTGTCTAACAGTAGGCCTAGGAACTGACCCTATTTGCTCTATGGTGTGGAATAGATTCTCAACCTTGTCTTCTGGCAACTTTACCCACATGTTTTCTGTGTCTATGTTAAAACCTAAGAACCGCAAGTTTGTTGTTGGTGTGACCACTGACTTTGTAGGATGGACCACCAACCCCAGCCTATCCATAATCTCCGCTAGGATATCAATCGACTTTCTACAGGATACTACGTCCCTCCCTAGGATGAACGAGTCGTCAATGTAGGGGAAACAGTGGCAACCGAGGTCCCTTGCCTTAGCATAGATTGGGCTCAGTAGCTTCGTGAAGATTCTTGGTGCACAGGCTAACC
The DNA here is from genome assembly GCA_947462335.1 of Harmothoe impar. Lineage (NCBI taxonomy): Eukaryota > Metazoa > Annelida > Polychaeta > Phyllodocida > Polynoidae > Harmothoe > Harmothoe impar. Next base: position 67,403,262 of record OX381709.1, read on the forward strand.
CATTTGGAATTACTCTGAATTGGTACAATTTCCCTTTCCAACTGAATTTAAGGTACTTTCGGTGTTCAGACGCTATAAAGAACGAATAATAGGCGTCTTTCAGATCAATGGATCCCATTAGGTCCCCCTGCTGAACCATCTCTAACGCTGTTTCTAGAGAAAACATCTTAAAGTGTTCATACTGCACATGTTTGTTTACCTCCGTCAGGTCCAGAATGATTCTAAAGTCCCCATTAGGTTTTGGCCTAACGAAAATATTAGAGATCCATTCTCCTTCCTGCGTAGATGTATGTTCACTAACCCCTTTCTGCAGGAAATTCTCAATTTCTACATCTACTGCTAGTGACTCTTCCAAACCCAATTTGTAAGGATGTGGTACCGACCTCTGAATGGGAGTTGTGACAAATGGAATTTTAACCCCTTTTACTGAGTTTAGAATCCACCTATCTGAAGTTAACTCTTTCCACCTACCTAGGTTTTTTGCTACCTGACCTGCATAGAAATTTTCGGGTGTATTAAAACAAACTAATGGGTCAAGACTCACCTGTTCTACTGTTTGTGGGTTGACTGCGGCCGGTTCTGGTTGTAACCTCCCCGACCCTGTTGACCGTTTCCCCGGCCTCTGTTGTACTGGTAGCCTCCCCGGCCTCCCTGGCCGCCTCCTCTCTGGTTGAACCCGCCTCCACCTTGGTTGGGGTAAGCGTTCTCCAGAGGGCTCCTGTAGGCCGAGTCATCATTGTTGTTATAGTTGTAGCCCCTGCCACGCCCCCTAAACGGAGTTCCCCTCCCCCTAGGGGGCAGGTTTCCAGCCTGAGAGTAGTTCTTCTTGAATCTATTTCCTCCTGCTGCGGCTGCTGGTTTTGGTTTAGGCCTGTCATCCCTAAACTCTGGTGCCAAGAAATTCTGTACCTTTTTCTTTTGCTTTTGAGCATCGACGGCTTCTGCTCGGGCTCCTTCCCCAAACAGTTCCTCCTCCACATCTGGTGCAGCTATAACTCTGTCAGCTGTATCCTTGTGTAGGTATTTTCTCAAATCTTCCTTACGTCTGGCCGACAGGACCTGTCTACTGAAGACCAATAAGCCCATCCCTGCTAAGGCATGCTTCCCTGCCTCGTCCAGGTCAGGATCGCTAGATCCTTTTTCTAACACTAACTGCATAAGTGGCATGAAAGCCGTCATAGACGCGTGAAGGGACCTCTGGATGGTTTGCATATTCTTATCCCCCGTTCTCTCCTCCTTGTTCAACTTCTTAAAAATGTCCGGTTGAACTTTGGACACTCTTAGCTGTTTCAGGTTTATAGGTGGTTGGTAGGTTTCTAACAAAGTCTTAACGTCTTTTTCCTCCTTGTATTTCTTGTAGCACTTAGTAATCAAGACCTCCATACCTGCTGAGACTGGTGGACTGAAGTGAGCCGACTCATCATCCAACTGGATCCCATCTATCAGATCCCTAAGAGACCCGGACTGATACCCCGCTAGTGGATCCTTCTCAGCCGTAGTTTCTTTGGCTTTGGTTACGGCTGCCGCTACTGCTGCTGCTGTAACCACCGGGCCTACTCCCCCGGCAACAGGCACCTGCTGGTTCCCGGAATTATCGTCAGACGGCGCCACCTGCGGCGGCGTCTGTCCCAACGTACTGACGTCACTGATGTTATCCCCAACGTCATGGTCGCTCCCTTCCACCGATTTAACCCATAAATCAACCGAATTTGGCGAAGCCCGGTGACCCGAATTATCAAGAATAACACTTTCTGTACCTGGGGGAGGAGGTTGGTTGTTGAATCTCTGTACATTCTCCACCGATAACCTCCCAACCGATGATTTGGAGCGGGCCGCGCTTGTTGCGCGGGAACCCGCGTCGCTTCTCACTGACGAAAGTCGTCTGGGAGCTGGGTCGCTCGGTATTTTAAAACTTCTCCAATCTAGAAACTCCCGAAATTGTTTCCTAATCCTAGAGCTGGTACTAGCTGACCCGCTCTTTGATCTTTTCTTTGAGCTGTGCTTCTTTGGTCTGGCCCTGGCCGCCGAAGAGACCGAGGTTTCTTGATTTTGACCGGCTTCTGTCGTCTGAGCTGCTGCTGCTCGATGACGACGAAGACGACGAAGATGACGAAACTCGTCTCCTTTTCCTTTTCCTCGACGATTTCGATCTTGAACGATCTTGTACCATAGAGACCGATTTGAGTGGAGAATCTCCCCTCTCAATCGGTACTGAAGCTTCACTCTCGCCCAATGGAGCGATATTTTCTTGATCCGCCATACCAGCAAGCTGCTAAAGTAGGACGCTCTCAATTTGGTTTTGTTCGCTCAGACTCTGAAAACGACAGAAACCATTGTTTTTCAATAAAAATCCCAAAGATTTTTACATCAAACTAATCAGGACCCCAAGTCCTTTAATAATAACACACTTATAAGAAGTAATTCGACAAAAAATTCATTAATTTCATCGAAAACTCACCCGCTCGACGTGAAAGCGTCTGGAAACTTTTTGTGCGTTCGCTGTACTGCCGGAAGTGACGTGTTATCTCCCGGAGGCCCCCTTGGCGCTGAAGGGGGCGCCGTCGGGGGATTCGGAATAGGTATTTTAGAATGACTACCATGTGACGGCACAATCAAGGTGAAACAGAGGTCTGAAATTTGCTAAGTCCAGACTTTATTTTTCCATATTCAAATGGCTGTCAAATCCAAACGGCTGGACCGATTTGTATGATATTTAAACTGTATCCATCTTTTAACATGATCCTTCCATCTAACTCATTTCCACATGTGTAGCAACAGTATCTGAAAATTACCTGGGATACCTAGTTACATGAATACATCATGCCAATCCTTTGGGGATTTATCAACCCCTTAGGTTCGGTATGGTGCATGAATACAAGCTGTATTTATGCATCATGACAACTAGGGGCATAGCACATTACAGAGCTATGCGGCCCTTAGAGGGTTAGGGTGTTGTTGCAGAGAGAGGGGTGAGGGGAGGGTTTACCTGCAGGAGTTTACCCACGTACACCGCGGGCAGGTTCTGAAGTGATCCACACGGCCACCAGTGGGCGCCACTGCTCCCGTGTAGAGTGTGAGGGGTGTGTGAGGGGGGGTGCCCAAACATGGGCTACCATTCTCCACCCTACATGCATGTGTGTGTGTCAGGCAAACAGGATCCAGGTAGCATCTTACACTGCCCATTCACCCCTTAAGTGCCTCTGGGCTGCAGGAGGTGGTGGGAGAGAGCCTGTTGGGCTTGGGGAGGGGGGGGGGGGCTCTAGAGAAAGGAAGTTTATCACAAAAGGCTTGTTTGACCGCACCCTGGCTTCTTTAGCACACCTTCCTTGGTCTGAAAGAACCCCAATCTCTGCCTCCATACAGCACAGCCTTCCGTCCTCCTGTGTCTGTGGGGTCTGTGGGGTTATAGGGAGGCCACAGGTGCAGGCTGAGGGACTGGAGGTGTACAGGTGTGTAGACAGGAGGCTAGGGGGTGTTTGTATTGGTTGATCTAGGGATCCCACCCAATGAATGGTTTGATTGAATATGGAATCTATCCACACCCTAGCTCACCCCCTGACACTGTGAATCGCCCTCTCCAGCACCCCTTCTCCTGATCCCCCTCACCCCTACACGCCTGGTCGTCGTGCTACCTGGCTGGGAGTGTGGACTGAGTGTACACAGGAGAGAATGGACGTTCCTGTACCCACCCTGCCCAATCCCCCTGGATACAAACGTAGCCAGGCCGATGTTTGCCCGCTTTTTAATGAGACCAAATGACAAAAAGGGCTCCTACAAAAGGTGGCATTATGGCCTGGGGGAGGGCCATGCAGAGGGGGAGGTGAAGAGTATGTGGAAAGACTTGGAGAGAGGGGGGGCAGTTTTGAGAGGCTTCTAGTATAAGGGCACGGCAGGGGGGCTAGACGCTTCAGTCCGCTTCGCACCTGAGCGTGGTGGAGCGAACCTCACCCCTCCTCTGTCCGGGAACCGCCCCCCATTCGCCGCCCGACCGTCGGTCCGCTCAGTGGCCGCTACAGGTGCGCCTCCAGGCCGGGAACACCGCCAGGTGAGGGAGCACAGAGCTCTCAGGTACAGGAGCAGTGTGGTAGTGTGAGAGGGCAGCAGAACCTGACTCCACCTGGAGCACTCACACACTGAGGACACCACTGGACACGTCAGGTGCATCCAGAGGGATCACACACTGCAGCCTCTGTTGGACGTACCAGGAGCTCCTACATCAGGGCATCTACTCAGGGGCCACTGGAGGACGTTATTGGTGTCATGTGAATCTATCCACACAACATTGGTGGGAGTTATAGGTGTGAAATTTAAATCTATACAGACTTCACACTCTGGAGTAGCACTACCACCGGGGTTGCTGTCCTCCTGGGCAGACACAGGAGAAGTCTAGCAGCTCACATGTTGAGCTTCACTCCGCCACATGACAGGGATATTGTCAACTGTGGATAGGATCCAAATCTGGCCCTCCAGGGTGTAGCGTTACATTGGTGTAGAGTAAGGCACCGCCTCCTCACACCTGTTCTACCCAGGTGGGAGGAGCTGGAGGAGGAGTGACCAGCGCTGTTGATGAGGTGTCAGTCCAGCCTCAGTCAGGGGGTGTGGAGTTTAAGCTCCCTATTAGGCCGATATTCTCCACATTGCCACTTGTAGCTTCCTACAATACAGGTAGTTTACACCTACCACCAGCCACCACGGAGCAGGATACCTGTGGCTCCCACACCTAGACCTACAGATGAGCAGGGCAGCACCCAGGAGGAGTACGCCTCACGCCGCCACCTACTGGAGGGGGGCTGGAGGAGCACAGAGCGGCCCCCCGACACGGGCCGCCCCGTCACCGCCGACCACGCGGTGACGCGCGCCGCCATGCCGAGCATCCCGTCCTCTCCCCGGTAAGCGCACCTCCCGTGCTGGGGGGAACTTTTAGAAGGGGGGGGGGTATTATGTACTTTTATGCTGTATGTTTGTATATTGAAGCAAAGGAAGGGTAATAATGCTTAACCTTTGAGAAGATAGGAGGAAACTCTGGGATGGGAAACTCCCATTGATGTCATATGAATCTATATGGTATTATAGAGTTGCTTTAGAGACTTTGTTGTACTTTGTTCCGTAGACTGATTGACCACCGACCGGGCCACCGACTCACCCATGTCTTATCACCATTTGATACCTGTGTATCATATGATTATCGTCAACGTGAAAGTTCAAACAAAATCACAAGTTACACTACGTGTACTTCAAAACAATACTCGATTCATTTGATATCTGGAGAAATGGAGGGAAGTGAAAACTGCATAGGGACTTGAGCTCGTCTACTTTGATGACCCTTACTCCTACCCCCACACTCATCCCCCCTTCACAACACACATCTGCTCCAGGGTGTGGGGCTCCAGGTGACACCCTAGTCTAGGGAGGCACACCCACCTACTCCCCTCACACCCTGGAGTATGGCACTTTACAGGAGGAATCATCAGCTATCACAGATTCTTCTCACTGGAGAACAGAAGTTTCATGACATTAAATGAAACAGGGATGTCCCCGTCCCTTCTCCCTCTCCTACCCCTAGTATTATGACTTAAATGGCCCAACAGTCGTCGTGAGGCTCCGAGGGGCCCCAGCTCCATGGGGGGTTGCTACGCACTACTAGACAGCTCGTCTTTACCTTTTGTACCTAGACCTGTTCTCCATAATAAGTACACACAGAAGGGTGTTATTTAGAGAAAGGCATTAGACATTTATTTCAAAGGGACAGGTTGCAGGAACAAACTACTACTATATGACATATATTATAAGGGCACGGTGGGTACTGTTTGTCTGATGCACTGCAATCTTATATATATGTACATTTGTACAATATACCTTAGCATTTCCTTTAAGAAAATTGGAAGAAAAAAGTTTAGCATAGGAGTATGTATGGTAGTAGTGTAATATTATGTAATGTGCCAAAATAATATGAAAATGCCAATTTTATTTTAAGTACACAAAAGGTGGTGTCGTTTTAAAAGTAGGGGTTAATGTCAGAGGGAAACCTATCCGCCAATGTCACCGGTTTATATTAAAGTGGCATTACCGGTGTGCTTTAAATGGTAACCTAAAACTGCTACCGTATTGTGCCAGTGCTATTATATATCTAAACCACAGTATAACACCTTCGGCATTGTAAAGTCCCCAAAATCCCTCCCCCGTCCCACAGCGATCTGTACCTCCCCAGACAATAGCCCACCTGGGCTAGGTGTAGTACACCTTGGGGGATTAAGGTGGGAGATTAGCACGGGCTGGACGCCTGATCCAGGGGATCTGGACGCCTCCAGGCATCAGACGATCCGTATCCGTGTGGCCCTGGTCGGCCTGGACCCCTTGGGGGCCTTACGGATCAGTGCTAGCCAGAGCCTACCGTGTTTAGCGCACAATTTACCACGTCGGTGAGCACAGGACCAACATAGGTATTATCATAAAAGCTGGTCCAGTCGGTGACTTTGGTTTTTCGTCCTAGTTCTTATGTCTTCCCTCTATCGCCTCAAGTTCTTACCATAAACCTGTGTATAGTATGTCTAAACACAACATTTACTGGATGCAGGAAGGGATACATAGGTACCGTATTCAAATGGCCCGTTTAAGCGTAGGGGTCTCAAATAAGCGCAGGTCTTGTTTAAGCGCAGGTCTGGGACACCTTTGAAACTCAAAATCTCTTTATGAAAGGGACTCGTATAAGCGCAGGTCCCTGTACAAGCGCAGGGGGTAGCAGGGATTTGAAATGTATAAGCACAGGAGCCACTACAGTATATAACTGTATAATATGTTAATAATTATGTCATTGGGTCCAATATGCCCTTATATCAAGATGTCAGAGATAAATTACCCTTACATTAACTGCGGATATCACATATAATATAATTGATCAACCAATATTCATCCTCAATGACAACCGACAAGTAAATTTGGGTCAAGAAGGAACGCAACGAGTATGGTGAGGCTACAGTTTTGAGCGTCATTGTGAAAGTCACGCGAGAGGCAGGGATCTAACTCCATGTACCCCTCCACATCCTTCCTCTACTATCATGACTGTAAGAGTGGGAGTGTGTGTGAGGGGGGGGGGCTGTGTGAGCTCGCATGTCGGTGGCGCATTACCCCGTCCAACCTCCACATATCCAATGCTTTAGGGTCATCATTAGAACAGGCCTTTATGCATTGAGGTCGGGGCCTTCTCTGCCTTTTTTCTCCCCGAGGTGGGCTGAAACTGGTGACTGTGCCCTCATGTTCTATATATCACGGATTACACTATTGGAGGAGGGGTGGGGTAATTATGACAAGATTAATGGGTTAATCTCATGGTGCCAGTTGTCAGTTGTATACCCATGTATTATCGGCATGCCCTTTATAGATGATACGTTATGTTGAGTACAATATGTCGGTTCCTTTGCAGTATGCTGACTCATGTATGTATGTGTAATATTGTGTACCTGATTACTATCCGAAGTAAAGTAAAGTAGAGTATAGGAAAGTCTGCTATTACGAATTGACTTCTGTCCTTTGAATGATTACACATTGTGTTAATGGGCCAACAGTACATGTATATATGTAGTAACATGTCGTATCTATGTATTTACGGCATACCCCCTCCCCAAACACTTCCACCCCCCCCCCACCCCCACCCCCCCCCACCCCCAACACTAACCCCTAGGCCGTCATCATAGATGTAACGATTCTCTAAGTGCTGTGAGATATGGGCCTGGGCCAATTGCTACTGGATTCATGAGTGGTCTTATCGATATGCAAATCATGGTGATTTATATGTAATACAGGCCGATGATGACGGTGACGTACATAATGTAGAACATGACCGCAGACAAGATATTGCCGCTACTCACGCACCTTCATGTCAAACTGAATGTGCACAAATCACATGATATAACACATGTATACATCACGGGCAACTGTCATGTACTTTAGTAGGATGAGCTAGGTTAATTTGCCAAAATGTCAAAATGCCAAAATATGCCCATTCAGATTGTATAACGAACATGAACACGCGCACCAGCTGTTGGCGTGTTATAACGTCACATACTTGGACATACTTGGCGATTCTACGTCTCGGTGCCTATTTAGATCCATGACGTATCTCGAACACCTGCATCATAAGTCTAACCCTGTTGGATCCTAACCACAAAGGCCCACCTGGCTGGATCCTGTAGAGGCATGCTAAGGACTGTGGGGTCTTTCAGCGCCTTGTACATGGAGGTGGAGGTAGGGCTGACATGGCCAGGCTGGGGACGCTGATCCATGAAACGACTACTTTATGTAGCTGTCAGGCGTGCTTAGTGTGATCCGTTCTGCTCTCACACCTCCACGCCGACCTGCCCACTCACCTGCACCTACACAGGTGTGTGTGTAGGGGGGGGGTGATCCTTTAAAGGCTACATGATATTTAAATGTGGTATGCCCTTTGTCTGTATCACTGTATGGCGCAATGAACGAAACCCTGGCGAGTTACTCACAAGGACGTCATTCATGCACCATGCCGATCCTCTGGGGTTGATACAATACATATACTAATTGGTCGGCATGATGCATGAATGCAACCCTGGCGCGTAGACTCACCAAGGATGCATTTATGCATCATGACGACAAAGGAGCACACCATATTAGATAACTATGCGGCCCATAAAGGGTTTTAACATGTGAGTTTATGTGTATGTGAGCTGCCAAGTATGTTTTAACGATGGTGGATTTCAGAAGGGGTCGGTATGTCCTTTATGTTTCTTCCCCATCATGCACACCTGTGTGACAGGAGTGCCCCCCCCCCCCACGTGCATGCCACGTCTATTTCTTACATGTTGAATACAGGCTTGTGGTCTATTCATCATGGGATGGTTAGGTGTGACTACAGTGAGGAGGGTGAGGGGAGACATCTCATTGAGAGTATTTTAACAATGAAGACGGATGGGCCAATCATTCCAATTGGGCATGTCATCTATGTGGTTAAATTGGAGCCTAGTTTAACAGACTTGAAGAAGAAAAGGGAAATATGAAAACGAAAAACAAGAGTTGGCTGGAATAGAGACACAATTAAGTATATATGATTCTATAGGCATACCTGAGTTATGTGTTATAGAGTGCATTAATTAGACCAAGAAGGAACTACGTACACGAGCTTGATGTGGATGTTCCAAGCCAAGGAACAGAGACGTAGGAAGCAAAATAATCAAAACACGTAAAGGAACCTCATAGCATATGTTGTCCATAATGTCATAAATCTCCTGGTTTCTACCCCCATCCACCCTGTATTATGTCGGGGGTGGAATAGATAGAGGTATCTTTAAGTAACGACTAGAAACGCCGAACCCATGCAAAGCACCAAGTGTACAGGCATACAAGGTGATGGTTGTACCCCCCCCCCCCCCCCCACCACACCTGAGCCCTGGGGCTGGCGGATGAGGGGTGTATTCTGGCACCTTTCACACCTTGCCGTGACCCCGGTGACCCCTCACCTGTCAGCCTACCTGCCCCGCCCCCTGCCCACTTTAATCATCTCCCAATCAGAGGCATTTAAAATTTCACCCTCTCCCCCAAACCCCATCCTTACCCCGCAGACATGGGACGATTTTATCGAGACTGGTCGTAGGCTATCATTATTTTCACACCTTTGGAGTGCGGGAGTAGTTTTTACCTCATTTATGTATCAGAAGTGAGAGGTATACAGGGGGTGGGGGCATGGCAGGAGGGACAGGGGGAAGGGGCTGGGAGTTACAAGGCTAGGAGAAAATTGCACACCCATATTCAGTACGAGTGTCTGTGATCTGACATTTCTCAGAGGTACTTTCCTTAGCCCAGTCTGCATTTTTCCACGGGTGCCTGCCTCATTTTGTGTGGGAAGGGCCATTGCAGACCGCCCCGTGAAAGAGGTATATTTTGTAGCTATAAAGGGATGCTAACCAGCCCCTTCATGGCCACCTATTTGTCATGGTCCCTGGCAGTCAGTGTGGAACATTTCTATGTCGACATAATGACTATCATTACTCAGGTGACCTGGATAAAATTCAATAAAGACCCAAAAGGAGAAAAAAAAGTGCGCGTTTTGTACAATTACGAGAATGACTATAGGAGAATATGGTCGCACTAGCTTTAGAAGAATAGAAAGAAATACCGTTTCCTCACTGGAATGGAAAATTGACAAGTTGAATGATACCATTCAGCATAACAAGTCCGCTGGATTGAATGTGCAATGTGCATGTATATGAAGGGGTTGGCCGCAGATATCTACTGTATACAGTGTCCCAATTGGTAAAATTTGATTTAAATGGACAGTACATCAAACAGATGAGTATGTTTAATGTAGAAACATTAACATAACTTGGCCTTGGCATATCTAGACCATGTCATTTCATGTTTGCTGGTTGGGGCCTGGGGGGTATAACATATGCCTAAAGTGAGTGTTAGGGTTGGAGTGTCCAGTAAACACCCCCATTTTCTTTAATTTAAGTGTGTGTGTGGTGGGGGTGGGTGCAGACCCCCTGAATAAGATGCCTGCAGGACCATGGGATATACCAGTGCAGAAATAATATCTGTTTTTGTAGTCATTTGAAATCCACACTAACCCAGGGTACAGTTGCATATATAACAGAGCGTTAGACCATTGTGCACAGGTAAATGAAAATGTTGGGGGTTTAGGGCCTTTGCATACAGTTTGCACTGAGGTCCCCCTGTGAGCAGGGCAGGGGTGTAGACTGTTAGTTCCACTCTAAACCTCCGGGTGGCGCCTCAGTCAGGCTGCTCGCCCAGTGACCTCAGCCACACAACCCCATCCATGAGACAGCCTCTTCCTCCTGCACCCCACAGCGTGCAACATGTACCTGGCTTGTCTGTGAAGGCTATGTGGTTATGAATATACTTCATTCTCTTCCGGTCCCAACTCGAATGGTCCCTGCCTATGTAATAAATGTTACGATAATCACTACATTGAGCTACATGTATTATCTCCCCCCATGTACTGCCATGTATTATGCGTCATTGGTATAGGCCCCTATTTTGAGTTGTAGCTGAAACTGGTCTGCTAGCCCTGAGGAATGACCTTGTACTTATGTATATGATAAGTTACTTAATACATTGATGATGTTGTCTAATCGCCGTGGGTGTTGTAGATGGAAAGGTGGTGTTTAGACAGCTTGTGTGCTAATCTACCTGAGTTGATGGGGAGATTGACAAATGGATCAGGTGGTCATCTACACAGGTGATTTAGCTCATCAGCCAACCCCCTTACACCTCATCTCACCACATTGCATACAGATATGATATCAGAAGTACACTTAGCCTATACGTTCACCCATCCCACACATTCAATATGACACACCCAACCCGTACCCGACCCTTTAAATCGTTAATGAGCCATGCCCTAAATCATCTCGTCATGACAATACACTCTAGCTTTAGCATTGGCATAATTAGTTTAATATTCATCCCAAAACTAGGCTATAGACATGGACTGGTGGTGTATATAGTTGCACTGGGCTCCCTGCAGGTTACAACAAGTGCCAATGTGGCCAGTCTACAGTACAGGGGGTATCTCGATGGTCTCCCACCCTCAGCAGCCAGTTTTCTCCATTATATACTACTTCCTGCCCTGCACTGCACTGCCCCTCACTATCACACCTATATATATACTGTACCTGATGCACAAGTTCCACATTTAAGTCCACTTGACTCTCCATCCAGCAACCCACATCTCCCCTTATATTTCTATTACATACTGCTTCCCACAGACCCACAGACTCTGCACACCTGCAAACCGTGCACCCCTATTGTACTGTGTGTTTACAATCAGTGAGTATAAATACAAGCAGATCGTGATGTAAGTGAAGGGCTGGTCACTCATTCAGCTCCCCTCACCCCCTACACACCATCCCTCCTCCAGAGGGTTTGTGTACCTTCTGTGTACCTTTGTACTTACCTGCCGACTGCCTAACGCTGCTCCAGAGTCCAGGTCTGAATAGAGTTGTGGGAATGGCAACTGGGGGTGACATTGTTGGTCAGGCCTTGGATCAAGCCGCCTACTTGACATTGGGTTAAAAGCAGACGACAATTAGGACACCTTCTCAACTACCAATCACTAGAGTTGAGATGCACCCATAATGTTCTTTACCTATGTTCTTTACGTTTATGTACAGAAATATATCCCAGACAAGTAAACTACTTGCTACCTATATTTATCCCGTTTATCTATGTAGATGAATAAGGATTATTCTCGTGGTGTGCAATATATTCCCAGATAGCCACTCACCTTCCCTACCTGGATTATGTATTCCTTGTTGCTGGGCCTTATGTCCTGTGTGTCCAGTTCATGCTAAAAATAGCAAGCCCTTTTCCCCACGACTACAGTTTGTACTAATATTCTTGCCCGGGTATTCTTGCCACACATCGCCCCTATGTGTGATCAGGCCTGTTATTCTATAGATTAAAGCTTAGCTGTGCTTTAACTCATTACTATAATTCTCTCCTCTGTTTCTGTCTGATAAGGTGTTAACTCATTAAGAAAGGTGGAAGTAACCTAAACACAGGCCCCACATCCTAGTATTTAGGTCCAATACCCTGCCTTCATGTTATGTAAATAGCTCAGAGTATTTGTTGGTATTGGGGCTTAGGCCAAAGTAATAAGGTATGTTTCAGGTCATAAATGTATACGACCATTGTCAACGCAATTGCCTTTATATTTAGGATAAATCTACCTCTCCTAATCGGTCCCTAGCTGTTACTTAAGACATGTCTGTAAAACACGGAAAGGTGTGGGTGGTAAACTATAATGCTCTGTAGAATGCCCTTTAATTTGGTAGGCCTGCTCACATACTTATCTTAATACATTATAAATTGTGTACACATAATGTAATTTATGATGAAGAGGCAGTAACAAAGTAATTTACGTGGGCTATAATAAGTGAGAAATCACAGATCAAAGGAAATTGACTCAGACGCAATAATTATGATAGGCCATATCAGTTCAACCCACCACTAGGTCTTATTACATACAGCCTCAGACAAAATGAGTCTGTATGGATAAGTATAGGGCATATGGACATGGCAAAGACTTCTAATCACCAAGAGAGGTAACTCCACAACTCAGATCAGACAACTGAGGGGGGCCAAAGTAAACCTCTTTTTTAAAGATATATATACAAAGATGTACAGAGATGCAGATGTATGGTGGAGGCCCACGATAATCACTGACTTTAACCAATCACACCTGTCTATTACCCAGCTATCTGTCACCTGACAATGCTATCCACATAGAATATAATATATATAGTTTTTTGTTTTGTGCACTGATGACATCTACACCAATGCTATAATATAGACGTCACATCTACAATCATGACACCTTCCTGTTTTATTATGTTCCCCAACTGACTTCGGTGTAACTCCTTCCTACTGCTGCAGGTATTTCTGTTAGGCCAAACAAAAAAAAAATTGTGTTCAGGTAACCCGACCTACCCTATCATTTTGGCCCGACCCTAAACTTTTTTTAAATTTTTTTTTTTTTAGATTTATCTTAGTTAGGGTACCTAATGACCCGAGGACCTATCAGATTTATCAGATGTTGTGGGATTAGAGGGGAGGAAAGTCACATTGTTGTGTCTTATTCTTTATATAGCAGATAATGGCAGTATTTAGGAACTGATAAAGCCTCAATTCAGACTATTTAATTGGTTTGTAAATGGATAGTGGGGATATTAGTTACAATAAACATGATAATTGGCAGTGGGGAATGTATCAACTGTAAGCATGTTGCGAATCAGAAGTAGGTCCTATCCTTCCTTAGACTTACCTCATCACCTCAAAAAAAAAAATTGTAAAAAAAAAAAAAAATCCGACCTACCTACCCTATTTTTTTGGGCCATGTTACCTGAACACAATTTTTTTTTTTTGTTTGGCCTTATCAAAGCCTCTCGTCGATGAAACGCCCACAGATGTGATTTTGCCCTTTTAAGGACGGCATAGTGTTTTATGGGCTACATATCCACACGCCATGGATGCATTCATGCATCATGCCGACGCCGACACATCATACCGACGCCGACCATCTGTAACTCACTTCCTAGAAGGGTCGGCATGATGTCTGAATGCAGCACTGACAAGCCGCACACCAGAGCTTTATTCATGCATCATGGCGACCCAGTGCATAGCACATTAAAGCACTCTGAGGCCCTTAACGTTTTAATCACCTGAGGCTGTGATTCGTCCAGGTGTAAGACGGTTAAGTGTCCAGAGCAGTGATTGACAAGGCTGTCCACACAGTTATGTCACCAAGAACACTTGCCGTCATACAAACTCCCTTTTACGTCGTGTACAATGGGAACGCCCACGGTCGGTTACTGTGTCCTAGTGTTTGTCAAGGGGCATGATGTAAGAGAGTCAAGACTTCATTGGATTTTGTCAATTCGAATAATTGGGGTATCCATGGAGACAGAGGGGTGGGGAGCAGGGTGACACCTGTGTACACCTGTAAGTGAGAGGGGGGAGGTTGAGTATTGAGAACTGGGGACAGACTTCAGGTGGGCCTTTCCCATGCATGGAGACACACTAAATGATATTGTAGGCGGGTAACTATTTTCTATCATCTATGTCCATTTCATTGTAAATGCTTTCAATTCCCTCATTAGATTGCCTATATCACGCCCCCTCCCCCCCCCCCCCCCGGCCTCCCCCTCGATCCTAAATTCCTGGGCCCACCCTGTATTAAAATAGGGCCTAGGAAGTGTGAATTGCGATATGGCCTACATTCATGGCAGCTGCCAGTCTCGTTCACTTTTGTTTTTGTCATGTAGGATATCAACAGGGTATGATAATGTTAGCAGATATATTGGAAACAGTCCTGTATAAGGAGTATACGGACGCAGGGTAGATCCCCAAATTGGTAACCACGGACGCAGACGCGGCGTTTTGAGACGCCGTTAAGACAGTGGCGCCACCTTCTCGGCTTGTTAGTACCCGCGAGTCCCTAGAGGTGGCAGGCCAGAGCCGAACGCGCCACGTGCTTCCTGCAGATACATCCAACACGGAGCAACTTTGAGCAGACGACAAGATGCAAATGTTCTCTGCTTCATGTCGGCGGCCTTTGGAGTTGAACTGAGCAGGGAAGTAGCAGAAGTAGTGTGTTTGCATTCCTCCAGGAACGCCACGGACGCCCAATTTGTCGACTCCAGCACCTCAGCTTGCCCCACCGGCTGCTGGTTCGTGTCAGTAGAGTCGTGAGTAGAAGATTTAAAAGTCCAGGCTTCAAGCCAACATAAGCCTAGCTCAGGGAACCTGAACTCTATATCTCCGTTCCCCTCCGCAATAGAGTTCAGGAAACCAGCAGTTTGAGAGTGGAGGATTGGGGGCGCGCAGGTGGCCATCACTCTCATGTCTGGTGGCGAAGGGGGGGTGGCCTTTTAAATTTCGTTTTTGATACACTTTTAGGGCTTAGAAAAATCTGAAATTTTGCTAGGTTAAAGAAAAAATGTCAGGCTATCCAACGCAGTTAAAAAAATAAAGAAAATCCGAGTATTTATGGCCGAAAATGTGCGGGCAAGCACGTGCGCGCACCCATTCCTCCACTCTCAAACTGCTGGTTTCCTGAACTCTATTGCGGAGGGGAACGGAGATATAGAGTTCAGGTTCCCTGAGCTAACATAAGCCTATATAGATCTAAGCCTAAACATCCCGTTGAATCAAATCCTACTGAATTGAGGTGCATGTAGGCCTAGGCCTATATTATGGGTAGGCCCGGGTAAGCCCTAGGTCCACTGTAGGCCTATATCCCGGGCCTACACCTCCGGGCTACACCTATATTTTTATAGTCTAGGTTCATTGTTGATGTTATTATATAATAATGGTGACTGCAGTTTTCCAGGCGACTTTACGACCTGGGGCAATAATTTAAGCGACCTGGCGACCCGGCCTGGCGAATTTTGCACAAAATTGATTACCAATCTTAAAAGCGACCTGGGGGGGGGGGGGGGGGTGTAGATGGAGGGGTCCCCATGTCACGTGTCGATTTTAGGAAATGATCATGTCACATGTCCCTAAAGGAAAAAGGCATGTCACTAGTGTCACCAAGGGACTCATAGTTAGGGGTCTTGGGAAATTTAGAAAAATTGACAACCCACAGTGAGAAAATCTGAAGAAAAAGTTGGGTAACCTGCTGTACTCCAAAGGAGGGATTTTTCTTTATGTCACTAAGCCCCGTGTCACATGTCGATTTTAAGAAATGGCCATGTCACATGTCACTTAGATGGCCATGTCACGTGGCGATTTTAAGAAATGGCCATGTCGCCATGTCGATTTTAGGGGTCTATACCCATACCTGGGGGGGGGGGGACCCCTCTGCACCCCTTATATTGGTAGGCCTGTTGTAGGCCTAAAGGTATGAATGGCATTATTCCCCAACTTTATCATTCATTCTTTTCCACATGTGTCAGGGATAGTCTACAGAAAACCTGGGGCCCGGGGCCTAGGGTATTACTATGCATATACGCCCCATTTTAATGTTGTCAAAGCAGGCCGAATCAATTACGGTAGGCCTAGTCAAAAAAACATGTAAGCTTAGGCAGCATTTAGCTTTCTTGTTTACAATTACACTTACCGGTACCAGTTACATCACGATTTGAAGATAATATTGTGTTATTACTCGCATTCCCCCTATAGGTTGAGTTACATATACTTGTATTTTCTATTTACATGTATATGCAGGTGCGGTGGGCAAACAAACGACTGGCCTGTGACATCTAGGTAGAGTGACCCTGAATAGGCCAGTTGTACATCGATATAAATAGATGTACATGTAACATAAGGTACACATGCTCATATACATTTGATAGAACATATTGCATAGGGGTCATTCATAAAGTATGTCACGCAAATTTTCAACTTTTGGCATTTTCAAGACCCCCCCCCCCCTTTTGTCACGCTTTTCCCCATACCTCTATCATTGGGCACCAAGACCCACCCCCTCGGCTGTGACGTACTAAATGGATCATCCTATAGTGAAAGTTGGGAGTCACGGAAACGCAAATTTATATATTCGAAAGTAGAGTTAAAGGGTATCGCTACCTGTTCGATGATCTGGATATTCTATTGATTTCTGCGTATAACTTAGTAAAATATTAGTTCAATATATTAGGAACTAGAAAAAGTAAAGAAAATGGCATGGTACAGTGCTCAATTCTACGGGAAAGCCGCTTGAAAAAGCTAGTTCTTAACTAAGCTAAAAGAGAATTTTCATTTTGTGGTCAGATGACCATGTTCTTCTATTGCTATCTTCGAATCAATTTGGATTTAATTAGTTGGCAGAATAATCAAATAGAAAACGGAAAAAAAATTACATGTTCTGGTGCTCATTTTTCTGTAATGCCCATTTAAAGATAAAGTACTTCCCTTGCAAGGCAATCTAGCCCTATAGCCCATGCAATAGACGTTGCTGCTTAAATACTCTCTATGTGAAAATTAGACTGCAAATGCAAGATTCCTTCCCCCCTTTATTTACCCCCCCCCCCCCAAGAAAAAAGAGAATAACTATACCTTTTTTTGAGAAAAGGTCATGGCACCTTCTGGGATAGAACTCCTGATCCTCTGATTGCAAAGCAGGCATCATAACCACTACACTACAGATTCTGGTGGAGATCTGAAGAACTGTTGTGCTATTATTGCATACATCTCTTATTGACATATGCCACAAGAGGGCAGCACTAGCTACATAGTACAATGTCGTTTCTCTGACATCCACAGGGTTCCAGCACCTTCTTTTGTAGCGATACCCTTTAAATGTAATAACTCTGGTGTGTTGTTATCAGGATGAGGTTACCTAACCACATGTAGTCGTCTCTGTTTGCCCACACTGTGACGTAGCAGAACTGTATATATATGTAACTCGACCGGTAGGTGCCTCTACGGGAGTATGGTAAAAGTATCATCAAGCCTCAAGGAAAGATCAGGGAGAATTGAGTTTAGTCCGAGCAGCTCTATGATCACTGGGGGAGGTGGAGCTGCTCCTCCAGATAACCTCTACTACGGCCACTGGTGTAGTTAGGCCTGTTGGGTCTCTGGTGTAGACACCTTACAACAGCTGGGAGGTAAAGGCTGGTGTATCTGATGTTAACGGTGGTAAACCGGTCATGTTATCGGGTTATCGATAGGTGCGACACAGGGGGCTGGGCACTGTACATCAGTGCTGATACTATTTGGTGTAGGTCCCTAATTGGTAGCCTTACCCACCAGGACGACTCTGCATATTATAGGTATAGGTTCAAATGTAGCTTATATATGGTAAATACATGCGCTTGTACCGGTATATTACCGGTACATGTATATGTATAATCTGTACCGGTAAGGGAAATATGTTTGAAATATCTATACCTTGTACATGCTTACCAATTCATTTATGGGGTAGAGTGGACTATGTCCTGTTGGGCAAGTCAGAGACTACACACCTTGAGGTAGGATATTATCGATACGTGTTGGCCCCTCTTAATTCGCCAAATTGGTGAAATATCGTAAAATATGAAGAGAAGTATGTAATATGGTCGTGTTATTCATCAACCCCCCCCCCCCTGTTTTTTTATATCGTTATTATATGAATTTTAATTTGCATTTTAAAACGTAAAGAGTTGCCTCGTACAAGTTTTCCCCATTAGACTTAAGAGAACAAAGACGAATTTAACGGTCACAGGATCATCGTCCAATGTGAGAGGACTGAGTATTAAAGACATTAAACTGTGAGAGTGGTGAGGAGGGGGTGTTGGCTGGAGCTGTCGACCAGGGGACTGAATACACATGGAGTCTTGAGACGGGTAGAATACACATCACTGTGTGCTCAGGAACCACTAAGCACATGGGCAGGCATACCCCTGGCCGCTTCCAATCCCGCCTTATACACTAAACATTGCCTGCAGTATGCTAAAGGTAGGGGCAGGAGGAGGAGTCCTTTAGACATCCTCTAGGGACTAACCCCTGTGTGTGGTGGAGGTGCAGGAGGTGGTGGTGGTGGTGGTGTGTAGGGGCCTACCTATACACAGGTGAGTCCTCTACTTCATCATAAAGGCTGCAGCAGCAGCAGGAGTGGTGGCAGTCAGGTGGGCAGGCCTACATCCAGTCACTCAGTCCTCCTACCACATCCCACACACACACACACACACGACCACTTAGCTCCCACACACTCACCCCAGTGGTGGTTACCTGTGATGTGCCACCTATCTCCCATCTCCTATCGTGTTGGGATCTAAGCTGATTCACCGCTGACAGTTTCCATCAGCAGGATTTTACTGCAGGACCGCCTGCTATAGGGCCTATGTACATATATACCATGTGATACATAATCAGAGGACATCTATCTCAATAGCTGCTGACACTACCCCTTACTGGAGCCCACATTATAATCGTTCACGCGTTATTTATGCGTGTATAACGATGGTTGAGGTGGGGATCGAGATGACAGCGGATGGAAAAGGAGGCAGGAGGGTGCCGACAGCCTGTCACTAGTGTGAGTTCTCAACTTTATCTTCTAGCTTCTTTTCCTCACCCAACTTAAGATGGCCATGGGTGGGGAAGTATTTGATTAATCTCCGCCGTAGGCGTCTGTAGCAAGGAGTTCTTACCAGTGTTTTATGAATGTTAGGGTATGTATTTCTATATATGTTCTATATCATCGCCCTTGGCCTATCTCTGTGGCTAGGTTAAGTGATAAAAAATCCCAGTAGCTATAGGGGCTGTTAGGGCTGTTGGGGTGCTGGAGGACTAGGGATATCATCTAGAACTACGCAGATGCCCACAAAGTGAGGGTATCAGCCCTAACTCCTCCATCCTCCCACAGCCTGCAGTGTGTAGTGAGTGGGGTTGTGAAAACTAAAAGGGCCCCGTGCTTGTCGAACAAGTAGAGGTAACACCTCAGCACTTGGCGCGGGTCAGGTGCTCTTGAACCCCGAGTGGTGGGGGCTGCAGGAGGAGGGAGGCAGCAGGGCCTCCTCCTCCTCTCACTGGGGCAGCAGGAGGAGGAGGGGTACGAGGCAGCACCCTCCTACTACTAGATCCCAGCCCGTCAGCGTTACATGTATACAGGCAGACATGTATGGGAAGCTCTAAGGGCTAGAGCCTGTACGGGCCTAAAGTGTTGGATCCTCATAGCCATATGTATATGTCAAGTAAGGTTTCTGTCATGTTAACATATCAATGTGGGGCTTTTACCATTCATAACCAATCGCATAGCCAATGTAATGTATTAGCGATGGTGGTGATGTTGATGAGGAGGAGGAGGAAGGTGAGGAGAAGGAGGAGTAGGAGGGTGGTCGAAAAGAGACTGGAAGGATGTATGTGTTATGATATTGAAGAAACCCTAAAGAATAGAATAACCTATCCCTCCACCACAAATCACTGGAGTATATGCCGTACATATGCTGTACATCCCCACTCCTAATTCCACCCTTGGTATCAACTCCTTCATTAGATTGGGGGGGGGGGGCAAAATTGAAGTATCATTCAAATGAAATAATGGAATGATATCCCTTACAATGCAAACCACACGTGCACAGTTCGCTGGTGCTGTACAACCCATGGTGTACAACACCCACCCATCCTGCCTGCATGGGCTGCCTCTTCAGCTCACCTCCTCCAGGGTATGTCTCCAGGCTGTGTACATGCCTGCCCTAATTATAGGTGCCAGGTGCACGCCATGCCCCCATCCGTTAGCACCCCTATACCCTCTCCTCCTGCACATCGATCCCTAGCACTGGCACCTTCACAGGTATCAACATCTGACATGCCAGGGACGGGAGTACTCGCCAACCAGTACAATTAATGGTCCAAGCAACGACTCCCAAGTCTCATCTCTCACGTCCCTCAAGCCTTATCAAATCCCATCAATGGTCAACTTTACGTTTAACTATTTGACACATGAAGATAGCTCAGCTATCAAAGAAAATGTTATTTTACGTCAAAATAACGTTTTAAAACTTTATATAACGTTATGACATGGTAAGGAGCCTTAGAGAAACGCTATATAACATTACAAAATGTTGTATAGCTTTTTTTTGTTCAATGGGAGATTACATTTAGTCCTGGATGGACTATATGAGACATGGCATGAGGAAAGGTTACATTTAGTGCTGGATGGACTGTAAGGGTTTCTGATTACAGCCCTCCTGTCCAGCACGCACACACGTCAGTATGGGCCCTGGAGGACACGCATCCCCACACCTCACACCCCACAACCCGTGATTCATGTACCCCTACCCATACCTCACCACACATCACTCCTTCCTCACACATGCTGTATACACCCACACACCTTTCCTGTGGCACCTATTTCCATAAACCACACACATGTATACATAGTACACCCAGTAAACGAAAAAACCCGTTATACAACGTTATATAACGTTTCTCTGGTTCCATATCATGGCAAAACGTTATATAACGTTTAAAATGTTATTTCGACGTAAAATAACTTATTTTTGTTAGCTGGGCATACTCCATTCAGATACAGTCTCAACACTGATGAGGGTTATGCGTATAACCTTCATCACTCATATCACCAGTGTCTTCTAACATGCACCAAGGGAAAAGTTCAGATTATTTTACTTCTCCTGCCCTGTGTGCTTCATAATTCTCGGGAGGGTAGACGAACTGTACCTCCCTGATAATTCCAACTGAATCTGTAATATGCATCGCTGTACACATCAATATCAAACGGCCCCTTGGTATCAAACATTAGCTATGATGCCTCGAGAAAACCCCGGCCTGGACTCCATAGCTGATCTTTCCCACATTCCTGTACCACCTGTTCTATACAACTTAGAATTGTAAACCTATCCTACTCCACCATCATCATTATCATCATTTATTCCATGTCCTCACAGCTCCTTGAGTTGTACCACCTCCCCTTGGGGACTTGAGTTGTGCTTCATACCCTATCAAGTAGTAGTAGTCCATTGACTTGACCAGGTGTATTTTTGTATTAGTATTAGTTATACATGTATTGATATTAGATAAATATAAATGTGTGTTTGTTGAATTGTGTCACTGGTAGATGGGAACTGTGAATGAGGTGGAATTGGGTGTAGAAAGATGTCAGTGAGAGTTGGTGTATTCCCAGTGTGTAGCTGTAGGGGAAGTATTACAGGGTGCTGGTCGGTGTGTGTACAGCGGATGTATGGAGAAATGTGTTTGTGTTTGGGGTAGGGGAGGGGGGGGGGTGTCCCAGGGGGGCCACTCTCACATTTATGGATACCATGTGCGTACATCACCCTAAATTTTGACCCCTTTTACCGGGACAAATATCCACCAAAACACACCCCTTTTAGCGGGATAACCCCCTCAAAATGGCCAGAAACGGACCCCTTTTGGAAGCAAACTCTAAATTGGCCAAAATTGGACCCCTTTTAGCGGGATACATCCATGAATTGGCCAAAATTGGACTTCTTTTAGTGGGATACCCGCCATAAATTGGCCAGAAATGGACCCCTTTTAGCGGGATACCACCCTAAATTTGAGGACAAATTCGCACAAAATTATCCCCTTTTTACATGAACTTTTGGACTTTTTGATTGCCTATTCTTGGCCTAAAAACATGCCCCTTTTGCCCCAAAATGGCCTACAAAGGGCCCCTAATGGCGGATCCGGCCGGACCCGCCAGTGGGGCCCAAAAAGGACCCCTTTTCCGGGTTTTTGTGTACGCACATATTTACTATAGAACATATAGGAGGTGGCCCCCCCGGGGGGGGTGTACACTGCTGACAGGCTGCTGCCTATGTCAGGTAGGCCCCCATTAACATGCCAATTCACACCTCACCTGCCCAGGTAGGCGGGGCTGGCAGACTGTTCGACAGATTGGCAGTTCGACAGATCGGCGGTTCGACAGAATTTCTAGATTTCCGGGACTATTGGACAGGACTGTTGGACAGATTTATTTTTTGGACAGGACAATTCGACAATTTGGTACTTTGACTATTATCTGAGGTTGTACTTGGAATATTCACACAATTTTTGTATCTTTGGGAGGCCTGATTTCAGGAGAAAACAGGAGCAATAATTATGCCGGCGTAGAGGTCATAAAACCTTTTCTCTTTCTGTTATATTAGAAAGAAAAAGGTCAATATTCATAAGTCATTTTAAAATGGTATTCCTGCGAGTTACACAATTATGTCATACTGACAGATAGATGAACAACTGTAATGTGCAGAGATGCACGTTTCCTACTGTTGTAGGAATTCCTACATTTTGGCTGGAATTTGTTTATTAAATTAGGTTGACTTCCTACATAAAGTGGACCAAAATTGTAAGATTTCCTACTTTTCGTCAATGTCTGAATGGCATTATGGTGTTCCATAATATTATGGTATACCAATTTTACCTCTATCTAATCCTACCTATTTCTTGGTGTCACCGTGTGTAACTTGCAAAGTCCCACCACACCAGGGTAAGCTAGGGTACATAGACTCAGAAGATCTAGTCTAGTCTTTGTTTCATGTACTTTTGGATATTTGATAAATATTCTCACGATATTAAACGGTTAGAACCATTACTTTACATCCTTCAACATCTAATACCCCCCCCCCCCTTTTACTCCATTTTCCACCCATATTTTAGGCTTAAACAATACAATGTCGAACTGTCTTACAAATAAATTAAATCTGTCGAATAGTCCCGAAAATCTGTCGAATAGTCTCACAATTTCTGTCGAATAGTCCTGTCGAATAGTCCTGTCGAACCGGCAATCTGTCGAATTGTCTCTTCCCCGTAGGCGGTCCCTTTACCCCTCACACCACCACCCATGTCACCATGCACGGCCACCCTACATCCAGCTCACATCCCCAACATCCCACCATGACCCACAAACCTACAACCCCTTTGTTCCAAACCTTTAAACTCCAGCTCCTACTTTCCCCCATTGCTTCCACATCCCATAAGGCACCCTCCTCCAGTAGCATATTGCTGCCAGCAGCCACCCCTGTACCGCCGCGCAGCCCCATAACCCACACCCCTGGCCCCTAGTCGACTCCCTGGCGGGACAATTATTATTTGTCATAGCACAATATTCTATATAAAACAGGCAGGCCGGCCAAGATATACCGGCTTGTTTTGCTAGCTGCCCGGCTGTCGGGGTGCTGTGGGGCCGGCGCCGTATCATATGTTGTTTGCCCCGGCGCCGGTAAAAACGCGGCTTCACACCTTGAGCGTGTCTGCCTTTCTGCCCCCTGTCGTTTGGTATTAATAAAGGCGCGCCTCCAACCCGCTGTGCTGCAGCCGTCAGGTTTGTAGACCTACTACTAGACGTGCCCACAGCCCTGCTGCCGCACTTTCTGCTTCATCTAAACCAGGCTAAACGAAACCAGCACTCTAGTGTACTGTATATATTGTACCACTTGTCCTCGACATTTCTGAGTATTTCTACAAAGCCAGAATTAATATGGCCTAGTCCAGAATGTTATGAAAGCAATCACTGTCACATGGACATAGCAGTTGGATTAAACAAAGATGGAGGGGGAGACATGGGTCTGGTAAACGCAGAAATAGTCCCAACAATTTGATTTATCAAAGGCATGTACAAAATGTATCATTTATATGACTAAAGAAAGGGGTAGAATGAGGAGCTGGAGGGCTGGTTTAGATGCACAGGTACGAACAGATCTAAGCCAGAAAGGTCAGGCATCCCCTGCACACGTCCGCC
Organism: Harmothoe impar; assembly: GCA_947462335.1. NCBI lineage: Eukaryota > Metazoa > Annelida > Polychaeta > Phyllodocida > Polynoidae > Harmothoe > Harmothoe impar. Next base: position 67,427,944 of record OX381709.1, read on the forward strand.
TAGGTTGGAACCATCCCAAAGGCAGACCAGACCAAGCTACTCCAACTATATCCATGGATTATAAACCATGTAAAAAAGTCTGCCCTCCATCCATCATGCTGCAGCCATCAGTCAGCATGACGGTGCCGAGTACAGAGGTGATTTGTAACACCGAGTGGGAGCTGGCTGCTGCGTATCAGATCTACATAGGCTGAGGTCAGGGAGTTAACCACCCCTCCACCCACCCTGACACTGCCCCCTGTACTACATGCTGACCGCCCCCTGTTCTACATGATGACTGCCCCCTACTACATACCCCGATACTGCCCCCTGTACATGCTGACCGCCCCCTTACTGCCCCCTGTTCTACATGATGACCGCCCCCTGTTCTACATGATGACTGCCCCCTACTACATACCCCGATACTGCCCCCTGTTCTACATGATGACCGCCCCATCATTGCCCCCTGTTCTACATGCTGACCGCTCCCTTACTGCCCCCTGATCTACATGATGACCGCTCCCTTACTGCCCCCTGTTCTACATGATGACCGCTCCCTTACTGCCCCCTGTTCTACATGATGACCGCTCCCTTACTGCCCCCTGTACTACACGATGACCGCCCCCTGTTCTACATGATGCATACATGTGCCTCTACATGGGTAAAAATCGACACGTGCGACACGGCGACACGGCCCCTTTAAAAATCGACACGTGCGACACGGCCCCTTTAAAAATCGACGGACACAGGGAAAAAGGGGATAAAAATCGACCCACAGGGTTTTTTCTCTAAGTTCTTATGTAGCTAAAAATCGACACGGCGACACGCTCCTTTTGCTAAAAATCGACACGCCGACATGGTCAAAATATTGGGTACCCATGTAGAGGCACATACATATACTCATATATGGGGATGTGTATCTTATGAGACACACCCACATATATAGGGTATTTAATCTTATCTCCAGTCAACTTTAACTGGAGATATATGATAATTTATGAAACCTATGATACTGTATATTTCTCTTACTCTACCCAGGTTATTACCTAACCTGGGTCCTACCCCTCTCTTCTTCTTTTCTAAGGAGAAATCCTATGTTTGAACATGTGTACTAACCTAGCCATGGTAAAATACCATTAGAAGTAAAAAATCCTAATAATTTTTTTAAATAAAAATGACTAGGTAAGGTATACATAGTAGGGACACACTCCTAAATGAGTGTTTCCTTGCTACTCTTTCTATATCAAAAGGGCTTAATTGCCTTTTATTACCTCCGCTCATCGGAAATGCTGGTGTATGTATAATACGGTCTTCTAGGCCAACATTCTACCAGGATAAATAAATGAAATTACAATACAATACTGCCCCATCACTGCCCCCCCCCCCCCCCCCACTACATACTCACTGCCCCCTATTCCACACTGGCCCTCGTCCGAAGCCTTTCCCTCCAAAAACAATGTTCCAGCCTCAATGATAAATCATGAATAAACTGGGCTGTAATGCATGCTAATTTGCACCACAGTGCACCATTTCTAATTTGGACTTTCCCAAAATGTCCCAGCTTCAACGATAGAGTACAGATCTGAGCCATAATATGTTATATGCCAAAGTGTACGAGAATTACCGGTAGACTTCAAAAAGGTACAAAACTATTCCCTCCAAAAAACAGCCCCAATCATACAGGATAAATACAGATCTGAGCTGTGATATCTATGATGTGTAGAAGAATGCACCATTTCGAGGCTAAAGATCCCAAATTTTCTAGATTTTACCCCCCCCCCCCGCCGCCGCCCCACAGAAATTCCTGGATCCGTTACTGCACCACAAGCGACAATATTGTTTATATTTGTCCTCTAAAACGTCGAGGGGTACAAGTTGCGTGCATGCATAACACAATTGAGGACAACCCCTTGGGAGATACACTTTATGCCTAAGGCCACCTTTTTTTGATGACTTGGATTACGGGCACTCAGAGCAAATATTTTGGGGGGCGGGAGGAAAAAAAAAAAAAAAAAAAGCTGCTCTTCTGTACTGAAAATTCCGGGGGGCGGGAGGGAAAAAAAAAAAAAAATGCATGCAAAAGTGTTCTTTTGGCTATCAAATCAAGGTATATTGAGAAATATTCCCAAATATTCCAAATTTTGAAGGCCTAATTCTGGGTGTTTGCTAGTCAGCATGTACTTTTTTTTTTTTCTTTTTGCTAAAATTCTCAAAAAATCCCAGCGGAGGGGGGTAAAAAAATAAAAATAAACTTTTTTTTTTTTTGCAAAATGCCAAAATTCCCATCGGCGGATCCGTAATCCAAGTTATCAGAATAAAACGGCCTAATGTAGAAATAAGAACCTGCATCATAAACAGTTGCAATTACATTCATGGTGTGTGTGAACTCAAATGAAATAGCAATAATTCTGGAGATGCCTCAGGTGCCACCCCTGGTCTGTCATCCCTGGTCTGCCATCCCTGGTCTGCCATCCCTGGTCTGCCATCCCTGGTCTGCCATCCCTGGTCTGTCATCCCTGGTCTGCCATCCCTGGTCTGCCATCCCTGGTCTGCCATCCTTGGTCTGCCATCCCTGGTCTGCCATCCCTGGTCTGCCATCCCTGGTCTGTCATCCCTGGTCTGCCATCCCTGGTCTGCCATCCCTGGTCTGTCATCCCTGGTCTGCCATCCCTGGTCTGCCATCCCTGGTCTGCCATCCTTGGTCTGCCATCCTTGGTCTGCCATCCCTTTACCATCCTCCTCCTCCTCCCCCATCCCCACACACAGCCCTGGAGCTCAGACAATGGCCCTTTTACTGAGGTAGGACACGGAGGTGTTTGTCGTAGGGCTCTGATGGACAGTCAGCAGTGAGGTGGCTGCAGCCCTCAAGGTTACCCCCTCCCGCCCCCACCCCCTCCTCCAAGGCTGAGCGGCGTCAGGGCCTACAAGTCACGCAGGTTTGTTTGATCTGCCAGCCCGACGAGTGCCGTTTTCAAGTCGAGCCCGACCTCCGTTTGCGCCGCGTCTTCCATGGAAGGCTGTATAAATATACGATGAGCTTATGCGTCAAGGCCCCCACCGGCATATAGCACCCCCCCCCCCCCACGCCATGGTCTTTCTTCTGGTTTCCTCCCCCACCTTTACATACACACAAGCTAGCTTCTTCTTCCCATCCAACCCTTCCACCCCCTACCCATTCCACCCCCATCTACAGAAAAATCCCAAGTGAACAAAGCTTGCCTTCCTTTGTTTTCTTTTCTTATTTCCCATCGCCATTTTCTGTCCATGGCTGAAGGAGGGCTATTTGCAAGTCTGTCTGGTATTTTATGATTGGATGGCAGGGGAATGCTTGGTTGGGGGAGGAGGGGATAGGGGTGGTGGGGGTTGGCTCTACATGATGTAGCATTGGAATTCTTCCATATGGTTTAATGCTCACAATGCTTATAACCACAGAGCATCTTGAGGCTGTGGACCAACTGTCCCTCATGCAATCACTCGTTACAGAGTCACGTTTCTCTGCTGAGCCCTGAGAGCACAGAGAGTGCCTGATCCCCTCCCTTTTAGCCTTTGTTTATACATATCTAACCTTACAACCTCCTGCCCCTGCCTCTGCTTCTTTCACTTATGGTGCTCTCAGCACAGAGAGGATTTCATTTGGTTAAGTCACAGGGCACACACTATTATGGTCGATTTGAAATGGGGTATTGTGAAAATACGATCACAGACAATCCTGAATTCAACTTTGAGTCACTTTAGTGAATAGCTGAATATTCTGTGCGTGTCTGTGCATGGGCCACGTCGTACATTTGAAAATATAATGGGCAGTGAGACGGGATATATATGTATGGGAACGTTCTCAAATGATGTCACCTGCTAGAGGACGGACCATATATTTGTATAGCCAAGATGGTGACATTCAAGCGGCTGCCGATTGTTTTATTGTTCCACTCTATAATACCTCAGTCTGTATATACATAAACGAACATATCGAAACCGATAGGCACACAGGCCTGTTATGATTATTATTTGTTATATTTTAAAAAAAAGTCCAATTGACATGGATATATGATTGAGGGATATTAAAAAAACCCAGATAAGAGTGAATGTCAAGCTAACAGATTCTGAAAAAGTGGCCTAATTTAGATTTATATAGATAACGTATGAGGATGTAATTCATTCCCCCTGACACTAGCAGATTACGTCGACGTGGCCACCACACCTGTGGGTGGGAATACGTACAGGTGGGTGCAGCCAACCTGCTAATTGAAATGGGCAAGGTCCCATACAGCGTCCCAGCGGGCCCTGCACAAACCGTTGACTTTATCACAGCCATATCAGCAGGTCTCAGCTACCTAAACCCGTCCTGCTGCCGCATCCTTCTTACATACTGAAGACAATAAGGACCTGCCCCCCCCCCCCACACACACACACAGTGCTACTGTATGCAGTATGGCACACAGGGCTGCAACCCACTGAGGGCCACGTGGTGATATATTATGTTTATGACAGGATAAGTTGTGCTGGTTAGTTGTCAGGGATAGGCTGAGAGGTGTGAACAGGATGTACTGTAGGGGGTCCGGGGGGGGGGGGGGGGGGGGTATGCTGCTAGTAGACTTGTTAAGGCTCACACAGATTCAAACGGCGAGTCGGAAGGGAAAAGTAGACTTGCTATAGTCCGAGCTTCGTCTTATGGTGGTGAAGAGGTGGGTTGGGGGGGGGGGGGGGTAGTGAATAAACGTGATCTGGTACAATTGCCAAAATAGTGAAAGGGGCTAGCGGTCATCTTGATATAGAAATCTCAAAGATAGGTGCAGTAACATCATTTGTGAACGTTCCCTTCAGACTGCATGTTTGCTCATAATATTACAGACATGATTTGTAACAATAGTTTCATTCTGTTCGTACAATAAACCGATCCTTACAAAGGTGCCTGTCTTGATAACACTGCCATAATTGAAGGAGGGCCAGATTACCTGTAAGCACGTCAATATGTCCTCCATGACAGCCTCCATTATCCTCTTAGTCCTCTTATATCCTCACTATTAAACTCACCTACACATGCCCTTACATGAGGTAGCATAGCCCCATTGTCTTCAATCCCATGGATCCCATCCCATTCCCATACACATAATGCATGCAGACATCTTCCTCTGAGCAGAGACATAGGTACATGTATAGCCGCATTGCTCTGAGTTCCTGAGAGGCATAGGGAAGGTTATAGTGAAGATATAGTTTCAGTCCTGTTCCAATGAATATTGATAATCATTTATAGATAATCTTTAATGAAGGAAAGCAATTTGGAAATAAAATACTAAAGGTCATTAAGAAAAGCAGAAAGATCCAAGGTATACAGACATAAAACATTATGTTTTATTGTTGTAAAAACATAACTAGGCATAAGTAAATGAGAATTTATGTGGATCCACTAAATGGGTCGTGATATAAATTTGTTAATAATGATTGATATGGGTATTTGGTGAGATGAGGGGATAGAGGGTGTGTATGGTGGGGAGGGGGGGGGATCTGGAAGTGGCCCCTCATGACGGAAGTTGGCTGCTGGTTTCTGGTGTGTCGTTATTTACGACCATCTTCACGCCAGGTGCGCCCCTGAAAAGAAACTTCGCTGGTTGCCTGAGGATAGATTGGACTTGTTTGTGGGGTGGCTGGGAACCAGCGTAGTGTGTCGATTGTCGTCTGGGTGACCTGGGGTTGGCTGTCTGGCTAATGAGACCCTATCCACACACCATAAAACGATTCTGCCCTGATTAGTTCTAACTTTTATTAGTGCATTTCACCCATCGATTTTAGCAGCCCCCTACTGTATACCTGTCCCTATTCTTTTACACAAACTCTGTACCCCCATTGTATATATATGGTATATGTCTCCCTTTGTCTCCCATAAGATGCCTCAGACTCTTCCTTTCTTAATTTCATACATTCACCTCATATGCCCAACATGAGAAACATAAACAATTCTATTTTACTGATTGAATATATGTTACACTTCGCAATACGCATGCTTATTTCATATTGTGATCTTTTTTGGGTGCAGTTAAACTAGTTAAATCCTACATATCTCACAATAGGCCACTTACACAGTTTATAATGCACATCATAACAATGCAGACTATAGTCTTAAAGCGCCTCCCTGTTGTACTTCCACGTGGAAGTGGGACTTAACACAAATCATACAGCTTCTCAATCTGAACCCTCCACGCCAAGCACGTTTAAATTGCAGCAGTTAGTAATAGGTGTATTATATAGAGCGATATAGGCCCACTTAGGACAAAGTTCATTTCAAATTTGAAAAACAACCTGCGGCCTGCCCACGCGCGTGATGCCGAACAGTAGCTGTATCACCTTATCAATAGCGTGTCGAGATTACCATCAGATATCGTCTCCAATAGGAGGTTATCAGCATTGCCTGGGGTACAGGGAGAGTGATGGGACGTATAAGTCTGGGGAGGGTTCTAGGGTGGGCCAGGCTGTGAAGTTAGGGGGTGAAGGTCAGGGGGATGACGGGTAAAAGGGTTTCTGGCCAATGGCAGCGCGAGAAATAATGTTTATTTGCAATTAGGCGCAGCAGCTGGTAGTCGACACTGGAGAAGGGGGTGGTGTGATCAAATCACCACAGGGGGGGAGGTGTAGGGGTGCTGGGTCCTCACCCCCAGCCCCCAGCCCCCCACCCCCCACCTGGGGGTGTTGTCTACCCCTGCCCCACCCCGCCCACTGACCCAGATGTGGGGCTGCAGAACCGTGTGGTGGTGGGGTGTGGGGCACCAGTGGAGATGGGGAGGAGTGAGAGGAGGGACAGTGTTTGCAGGCAGCAGAAGCAGGAGACTATATTGGCTATGAGAGCATCAGGAATCACTTTGAAGGGACTCCCACAACTCCCCTATACATGCAGCTTGGACCTACCTATAGTGAGTGCTTTATAGCTGCCTCCTGATCTCCTGATCTCCATCAGCTCAGTGCTGCTCAGAGCTACTCCACCCTCTCAGCACGCACTCACCGCTCAACAAGGACACACTACCACTACTTGATCCCTGTAAGGGGTTCTCATACCACCAGGTTATATTATAAACCCCCTGGAGGGATGCTATTATAATAAAGATAAGGGATCATAAGGTGATTTAGGGATCCATGCTGGAGGAGAGATAGGACAGACATTGAACTGCCTGGGACCTGGGTGATGCCCCCATGTGTACCGGGCTGGGTTGTGAAGACTCCTGATGACCCCCCACACTTTTACACTGACTATGACAGGTTGTGAGTGATTGCTGGCTGACTTTACTGATTGATGGCTGACGTGAGTTGCTCGTTACTTGCAGAACACAGAGGAGGGCCTGTGACAGGACGGACAGAGGCCTGTACCAGCAGCGGCCGGCGGGCAGCAGCGGCCACCTATGGAAGGGCATGGGGAGGAGCGGCCACCCCAGCAGCTGGTCGGCTGTGGGACCCCTCCTCCTGCTCGTCCTCCTGCTCCTCACCACCTGCAGCGGGATAGGTAAGGCCGCCTTTTATTGTTTATTTGATAGATGTCACTCTATCTGGGCTCGGCAACCCACACGTGCGTGGTGGGGCACGAGGTACCAGGGTCTGCTGGGTGGAGGTGCGCTGATCTGGGGGAGGTGAGGCCGGTGTGGGTGTCTGTTTGTTTGGATTGTTACACTTGTCAAAAGAAAATAAGAAATCATGTGGAGGTGGCATATTTTCCTTTCTCCTCCCATACGTGCTCTCGTCTGTCCCGAAGCTGTCTTTCTCGTTGTGCTCTACCTCTCTCCCTCTCACTCTATGTCTGTGTCTCTTTATCGACTGGATGTCGCCCTTTAATCTCTATCTCTATTTCTTAAATATGTGTCTGACTCTCTCTATGATCTGTCTTTGTTTCTCACCCAGTCCCCTCTCTTTCTATGCCCCCCCCCCCCGCCCATCCTCTCTCTCTACCTGCCTGTCTCACTCTCTCTGGCTCTCTTTCCCACTTCTCCCTCCCTCTTTTCCCCCCTCTTCCCTCTCACTCTTCCCCAAACCATCTGTATAGAGACATGATTGGATCATATGCTATGAACATTTCTCGGTAGATGGTCCTTCTATCTATCTATGTACTTATTGTATCTACATAATCTACAACAATTAACATTTTGGTTAGACCATTTGTCGTCTTGGACACATACCTGAGAGCATAACAAGCAGTACAGTGTTTATAACAGCCAGTATATTTAATATGGAGACTTTTCTCACCTTCAATGATATCACAATGACACTAGTAGAGCTATATCAGCTATATAATGTTACAGTCTTATCAATACGTACACAATAGTGAGTGCTAATATCACGAGATGTTACACATATTATGCCAACGAGTGTAGGCATGTATCATATCTGAGATACGGCGTGTTCTCTGCTGTATGTCGCTTGGGGCGCTGCAGTCGCTCCTGTCGGATAACGCCCTCTGGGTGATGGGTCATTGGGGTGAGAGCCATAAATCACATAAAGTAGGTCGGCAGAATTAACACTGTTCCTGGTCCTCTGACACATACCCATCATGTGTGTACCAGCCTACCCAGGCCACTGGGGGATAAACTATAAAGTAGTACAAAGTAGCCAACAACCTCCCTGTCCTCCTCCCCAGAGTGAGCAATGTGGGTGTTCTTTTTGTGGAGACATTTATGTGAGTGAAATTATCTGAATGTGATTGAAAGTTTGAATCATTTCAATCTGATGTATGGTACAATCAATGGGGGTTCAGAGAAACAGGGATGGGGGTATAGAGAACCTAATAAACATCTGTCCAGTTACTAGCTGTTATACAAGTTGCAAGTTGGTCACATTTTGTAATCTCAAATATTAAAGGGCAGTCTGATTGACAGTTACAAGTTTGTGTTTGAATATTAAAGTGTGCTCCAAACACTTCAGACCTATACACATACATGTATGGCGGATGTATGTAAGTCTGAACAAACACTGAACGTGTTAAAGGTCTGAAGAACATGGTGCCTTAAACACGACACATCCCACGGTACATCCGGCGACACTTATACTATATTATAGTATGTGTATGCCTGAACATGCCAGGTATTGTCCCAAGAGAGTGGTCACACTTTTCCACCCCGTCGAGAGAGATCTAAGTGTTCTGACTGACTACATGTAGTAGTAGCGCTATTATAATACCCCACTCTCACTTGCTTTTACCCTCAACCGCCACCCCAACCCCCACCCCGACCCTACATCAACTCCTTTTTGTCAAAATTATGACAGCTCCCTAACAACGGCGTATATGTGTGGATCATGGATGATGTGGATCATGGAGGTAGGCGCGGTGCATGGGTGGTGTCGCTTCCTGTCCTTATCAGTCACACCGTGCCTTATCACCCATCACCAAGCTGTCATATGCCGTACAGCCACCGCCACAGCCTCAATCTCCTGTGTCAGTTTGATGCAGAGAAGAGGGAAGAGAGGGGACATTGTACACTGGTGCTTCAGCCGGCAGAAATCTGTGGGCTTGTGGAAGATAAGGCCATATGCTACGTGATATTACACTCTTAGATATTGTGTGTTACATGCTCGCGGCCCACATACATAGATATGGCCATACACCGAGATCTGATTAGGCTACTTAGGTGGGGTGTTATCTGTATCAGACTTATAGCAATCCTACTTCTTTAAATCCTGTGAGACAGAAAGGTTACAAATATTGAGTAACGTGTCATTGTAGCTTAGTTCTGTAGCTGCAAAGTCAAGCACGGTGGCATCAACAGCAAAGTCAGTCAGCCATTTCCCTTGTAGTGAGCTTCATGTATAATATAGAATACGAGTACGGAATATTGAAAATTAAAATTAGCAACAAAAACTAACTTAGCAACTAAAACACACAAGAGAATCTATTATTAATGTTCAGCATGCACATGCGTGTACATAACAGTACTGGTATAGTATAGTATGTGTTATTAAATATGCCTCAGCGGATGCAAAAACAAAGACAATACGTGAACATGCAATATGTGTATTGTGACGACAGCTAAGCATTAAGACATTGTGTCAGTTATAGTTAAGCATCGTGTGCGGCTCACCTGGGGTCCTTTTATCTCTTGTATATCCCATTAGCCGACTAGCACCTGCATGCTGCAGGAACACACACAGTGCGTCAACACTACACACCTTAGCGGATTACCTTAAGTCCCAAACCACCGTTACAACCATGTATAAATACATGTACAGCAACATGCTGGACGCGCCATCAGGACACAATGCCCCCATAATGGGACATGTGTGTGTTGTCAAAGGTTGTGTTTATATCGGTACATTAGGCGTCTTTAGGTTCATATGTTTTGTCACCTAACTCACATTTGATCAGTTAGTGAAGATAAGTACCCTGTTTTTATATGTGCAATACATGTATAAATGTAGCTAATGCACATCCATACGTTCTCGACATTGAACCCTTTGTACCATTATGATGTAGCAATTGAAGCCTATTGGTGTCCATGTGAAGGCATAGAGATGTGTATTGGATATTGTGATGTCAGTAGGCCGCAGTAGGCCGTATGAGCTTTATGAAACACAGACTGCAGTCCAGGCAATATATAGCGGCATTTCTATCTTTTGGCTCATCTCTTTGATTCGATTATTGTCCACATTATTCTGGATACGATCATCC